>LPNX010660324.1:2147-13455 GCA_001517045.1 Pseudotsuga menziesii | reverse complement strand
AAGCAGAGTATTTTCTGCTGGCGACATGGAAATTGCAGCCGCATCTCATATCAAAAATGGCTATTCTTTTATTCTTTTATTTTACAATATATTTAATTTATTTATTTTTATTATATTCTAATAAGATTGTTTATTTTATCTTCAAAGAACAAAATTTTTAAATTACCCCTCTCTATGAGCGGTCGAGTTGCTCTAAACTACTGTAGGTTTATAATTGCCTTAGCAATACGTAGTAGAATCAATTGGAAGAAAAATAAGCATTGATTAATTTGTATTTCAGTATCAATCAAGAACAAAGTGATATATTCTTGTGTGCTTGGCGCTAGGTGTTTTGCACACTCGGCCTTTTGCTACTCCCACCTGCAGCATCGCAATGCTTATAACAAGCAGCACCAGCACAAAAGAGTACTTACTCGACTGCTAACTACCTTGCTCGCCATTATCGATCTCCTTATCTTTCTTACACGGCAGAGGCTTCAAAGTTGAAAGTTTCAGTGAAGAGCTATATATTTATTTTCAGTGCAGTCTGTTATTTAATTAATTCATTTATTTATATATATATTTTTTTTCTTCTGACCAGCGCGTAGCCATGGCCATGGAATCAAAGGTGACTTTGAAGAGCTCTGATGGCGAATTGTTCGAAGTCAATGAGGCCGTCGGATTCGAATCACAGACAATCAAGAAATTGATTGAGGGGCGCTGCCACCGCTATTCAACCAGGCTCAGAAGCACGCAGACGAGAAGCCAACTCTTTACTGAGGATGAAATCAAGGCTTGGGATCGCAAATTCATTACAGTCGATAAGAACACTTTGTTTTCCCTTGGGGTGGTATTCTTCCTTAAACCCTCATTTGATCCAGAATTTTGACTGCTCTTAATAATAATAATACAGGGAATTGATCGTTACGTAATAATTCACTGAATTCAACTCTTCAGCCTTGATCGTTATCTAACAAATACGTTGTCCAAGTTTTCATTGGGCGACATTGATTTTATTCAAATTTGAAATCAATTCACTGTAGCAATTGCTTTTGTAAATTGATCAACGCATTGGTCAGCCATAGGTCCATTCCTTGTTTGGACAGGGCACAGACTCCTATCCATCTAAAATTATTAAAATCTTTATTCAAAATTGAGCAATCACAATAAATTGACAGCCAAACACTAAACTGGTTATGTTGTTCTTTGGTTTGTTTCTAAACTTTTAATATTTTCATTAAGGCAAATGTGAATTTTTTTTTTTTTCATCTGAACAAATACATAACTATTAATAAAGTATGAAAAAAAACAGCCCTGGAATTTGACAGCGAATCAAAATTTACACACGTCCAACATTACATTAGAGGGAAGAAAATGTTCAACGCGTGGATTTGGCAACTTACATTACAGGGATAAAATGCTCATCCCGTGGGTTTGATGTTAAGATATGTATGCAACTTGACTTCAGAANATCCCGTGGGTTTGATGTTAAGATATGTATGCAACTTGACTTCAGGAAACTGTATAGTATTAGTTTCTCTCTTCACTATGGTTGCGCACCAGTATTTCGCATATTAGTCTCTACACCGGGTTCCAGTCCCTTTGGTTTCTTACACTACTAAATGAGGGGTAGGTTTTACAATAAGACCGCCCCTCAGTTGCATAAAGTGCTCTGAATAAATATCCTATTACAGCTAATACCCTTGAGAGGTGAGAAAGTGACCTAAATGCACTTTCTGTATATATCCTCATTAATCACCTATAGGACCTGCTTAGATAGGGTAGGAGGTTACTTAGAGCTTATAAAGAGTCCTATATTTTAGATATTATAATGTTTACATTTTATATGAGTTTTAAGTACATACATATACTTAGAGCTTATAAAGAGTCCTATATTTTAGATATTATAATGTTTACATTTTATATGAGTTTTAAGTACATACATATGTACATACATTCTATATATGAATTCTTCATTGATTCTATTTTGTTTGCAGGGAAGTCCTTTTGTTCAAATNCTATATATGAATTCTTCATTGATTCTATTTTGTTTGCAGGGAAGTCCTTTTGTTCAAAGAAATGCTTGTGATTAGGCTAGACTAAATAATCCCAACAATCATAGCATGCTCACATAATTTATTATTGTACAACTCTAAAAATTAATTTCATTATTTATGTTTTTTTTTTTTTTCATTCCAGAATATCAATTGCGAGCCCTTTGGTTCCATATTTGGAACTTGGCTCTGATACCATTCTGTAGTGCTCTGTCTGCCGGGCAGAGCAATCAGTCAANCTTTGGTTCCAGATTTGGAACTTGGCTCTGATACCATTCTGTAGTGCTCTGTCTGCCGGGCAGAGCACTCAGTCAATCCTTAACAGTGAAGAGAACAAAATATATTTCAAAATCATAATTTTTCATTTATTTTTGTGCAGTAAAGAGTTTACAAGTAAAATACCTCGAATTTATCCTGCTCTTGAATCCTGCTCTGCTCCTGCTCCCTCTCCTGCTCCTGCCTTTCCCTCNGAAGAGAACAAAATCTATTTCAAAATCAGAATTTTTCATTTATTTTTGTGCAGTAAAGAGTTTACAAGTAAAATACCTCGAATTTATCCTGCTCTTGAACTCCTGCTCCCGCTCCTGCTCTTGCCTTTCCCTCTCCTACTCCTGAAGGAGCCTTATTCCTCTCCTACTCCTGAAGGAGCCTTATTGCCGGCTCTGATTTTCCACCCTGCCGACCAGCAGGTTTGCTGGCCCTAGGAAACCGACGGGTTTCCTAGCCCCCGAGCCCACGTACCAAAAAAAATGGATAGCAACCTCCTTTCCTCAGAGTACAAATCTGACTGAGTAAATCCTCCCAAAATTTTCTTCTTTCCTCTCTGTTCTTTCCTCAAAATTTCTTCACCCCCTTGTTCTTTCATAAAAGTTTTCCTTATACCTCCTTCCTCCATCGCCTTTCTTCCACCGCCCTTTCTTCCACCCCCATTTTATTAATTTCAAGTTATTCTTATTCATTATTTTGATTTTCGATTGACAGGTGTTAGTTTCTTTGAACGGTATTTGTTACACATGTCCTAGCATTTTTACTTATGTGGATTGCTCAAGATTATATTGAGCGGTAACTTAATGGTTTTGTAAATTATGTTTATTATTTATTAATAACTTAAATAATAATTAAAAAAATATATTAACCTTAATAATTATTATATATATAATTTTTTCAATTAAATTAAAAGCACTTACTATTAATCATAAATTAATATGGGCATTACACTCGGATTCTTTGTTGACCCCCAAATTCTTTTTCTGATTCTTTAACCTGCCCTATGGACTCAAGAATTTAGGGGAAATATGGACTTAATATTGTAAGTGGGAAGTAGGGGAAGAGTACCATATTTCCCTTGATCTTTGTCAGGGTCGATAGTTATCAAAATGAAGGTACTCTTCGGCTTTATTTTCTCTTTAATTGCACACATCTCCAATGGATGGATGGAAGCTTTAGAGTTGGTGTCAACTAGTACCTTTTGCTGGCCCTTGATTTTCTCTGTAGATGCAGGGAAAATTAATGATCCTGCAAGATTTAGAGTTGATGTCTTCTAGTACCTTTTCCTTCCCATTTATTTTCTCTTTAGATGACAATGAAAATTAACAAACCTGCTTTGCAGGTTTTAATAATGACAATTGTCCAACATGTAGGTTTTACCCAATTTTAGTAAAATCATGTAAACTTGTTTTTGGGAGTTGTTTCAATATGTTTTGTTAATGGTGCATGGAATTTTAATGCAATGTCATTCCTGAAAGTGCAGGTGTATGCTCTGATGGTTGAAAGTGCAGGTGTATGCTTGGAAATGACACTGTTGGAACTCTGAGATATTTTGTCAAATATTGAATATTCATCTATGCTGTGTGGTTTCTATTACTTAAGCCAATGGGTGTTATGATACATGAGATGATTCGGTTATTAATACTACTTTTATAAGTTTTAATTTTTTTGGGGTGAATCATAGAGACAACCAGAACATTGCATTATGAGACCTGCAAAAATAATATCTTGTTCCTTTTTTCCTTTGAAGCAAATGAAAGAAGGAAGTGCTTGCATATATATAACTATTGCATATAACTATTACAGGATTTCAAAACATTTTCCTCCTGCTCCTCTATCTAATCTGAGTCTTGAGTATGTGTACTCGGTAGATTCTATATGTGATAGAGGAGGAGGTTGTATTGCAGTGCTTGTCTATAGGTTTCGGAAATATAGTCTGCCCTACTCTGAATTAACCTCTGCTACATGTAGTTGAGTTTTGTTTCCTTTTCGACATGGAGATCCATGATTTCTCTCAATAATTGTGTGTATTCATTCACATAGAATCCCGATATGTTAATCCCTGACCTATCATGTCCCTTTATAAACTCATTTACATATTTTCCCTTGTGTAGCTTATCAACCTCGCCTTTCCTTTCAGCAATACTACCTTTTTCTTTCAGTAATATTTCCTTTCTATTTCATGTTTCCAAAGGGCCACATGCAGTCAGCCAGCTCTACTTTGTTCATTCTATCTACCTACCTACACACGTAGCACAACCATGACCACATCCACACCACTATCCATTATGGCCGCTTCCACACCCATATATCTACCTACCTATAATATTTGAGAGTGTGTTTCTTGTTGTAGGAATGTTTTTTTTAACATTCCATCTTTTTAAATTTTTGGAAGGTATATGACTCTATGAGGTGTTGTCTGATGGACCATAGTAAAAACACTCACATAAAGGAATATCCAAGCCATGTCATGAGTTAGAAATTGGAGCAGCCTATAATCCTTTAATATATTATCATATACTAGTAGTGGCTAACCAATAGCCATAAATGCAAAGACCCTAGTTCAACTTATAAGAAATTTTCAATAAATGCAAAGACCCTACGGTTTTCTTTGAGTATGTCCAATTAGATAATAAACTACAAAACATGTCGATATCACAACAAATGTAATATATTTTCTAGATAAACTATTTTGCATTAATTGAAGAAAACAAAACTTTGAAAATATGTTCCAGTTCGTAGCCTACTTAGAGCCCAAATAATTTGCTTAAATGAAAGGGTATTGACCATCCTCGGTTTCTTCTTCAACACCATGGACAAAATCATAAACATCTATCCCATGTGTCATCTTTTGCAACCTCTACTTTTTCAAATTATCTAATGTAATGATTTACTTTTACCCTGAAATATGATTCATCAAAGTTAAATTGAGACCCCAAAGAATTTACTCATCTCTATGTGCACGAAAAGTAATGTCAAGTTTTCAACCTGAATAATAGTAGGCAATCAACAATCGGTTATACAACCTTAAGTGCACCAACTTCAATGGTATGTCATCAAGTTAAGACTGCGTAAGGAAATTTAGAGATCAAGTTGTTACTTTTTTCATCTTTTTAATAGAAACTAAAAATGAGGATGAAAGAGGAATTGGAAAAATGTTAAGTGCCATGGGAAAAAATATTACAAGGTGTATGGATGGAATTCTATCCGCATCCTCAAAAAATATCCCCACATTTTAGATTCCATCCATGAAATGAAGCTTAAATATCAAGGATATTTATTTGTATTATTGAGAATGTCAAAGTTTGATAATGTTGAAAATTTCAAGTTGTGAAACATGAACCATTATTAGTAGCTCATGAAACAAAACAACTCGAATTCGCAAGAATAAGCACCTCAATCTCAAATGGAATTTGGTAGGTAAGCTCTCTCAGCATAAATTCCTCACCTTGATCAAAATATTGAATGAAATGGAGTAAGAATTGGTATGTACCCCTTTTTTTGATAAGTTTTATATGTTGTTTGATCTTTTATTTGGGATTCTTATTAAACCAACTCTATAATCAACATATGAATCTAAAGGAAATTCTAATTATTTAGTCATTGGACTGGTCCAAGGCATATTGAACAGGATTAGCTAGTATATTGCTATCTTTTCATTAGGTTGTTGCAGGCTATGTTGGTTAATCTAGGTTAATATAGATTATTATAATATACTACTTTTGTATTATACATATATTTTATCCGGTAACAAGAAACAAACTCTTTGATACCATTATCATTCTGTCTACCTACCTAGCATGGCCACAAGAACAACCACAACCATAGACAGATTTATATCACTTGTTTGAGAATCATTGTTTAATAAGAGATGTTTGTTTCAGTAAAATCTCAATTTCACTGATTTTGATATGGAGTTTTATATAAAAGGATTCCAGAGAATGTGATATTTTCCATTTTAAAAAATTTGTTCAATAAGAGATGTTTGTTTCAGTAAAAAATCAGTTTCATGAATGCTTGTTTAAATAGAAACTAGGTTTCATGAATCCTAGAATTTTATATAAAAGGATGCCAGAGATAAGCATTGCTCACATTAATGGAAAATGAAATATTTTATGTTCATGGGTATAGGTATAAAGGTTTATGAATTTTTCTTGAAGAGAATGGGGATTTATATATATGTCTATTAACACAGTGCTTTTACATTAAGGCAATTTGTATATTTATTATTATTATTTTCCGTATGTCAAAAGGTTTATATATATATAATTTTTTTTTTTTTTTTTTATAAAATATTTCAAGAGTGTAGGCCAAAAAACCTTGTGATTTTTTTAATTCTTTGTAAAGTATGCCAAAAAATAAATTGTGTATTTTTTTATTGGTTTTTAAAGTATGCAAAAAGTTTTATGTCATACATCTATATTCATTTCAATTTTTTTATTCATTCCATGTCATACAAATTCATATGTCATACATCTATATTCATTCCAATTTTTTTTATTGACTATATTCGTAATTAGTTATATGTTTTATTAAGAATGTTTAAATATGTAAATATTAGGCATAAATATTTTTTAATTGTATATATTATATTTTTTTCAAAAAAAAAATGTATATGTCTTACGTCTCTATTTATTCCAATATTTTTTTTGTTTATTGACTATATTGGTAATATAGTTATATGTTTTATTAATAATGTTTAAATATATAAATTTTAGGGATATAATTTTTTTAAATTTATATATTATATTATTTTCAAAAGAAAATGTTAAAATTTTATCCGTATTTAACATTTTGAATTTTTAAGTTTTAATATCCAATATGTAAGGTTTTAACCTTACAAGTGGTATCAAAGCTTCAAGCTCTCGCTCACACTGATGCTTGCACTCATTCCTCTCAGCATCTTATTACCTTACACTCTCTCCACTCATTGCATCCCATTCCCTACCCGTCATTCTCATCAAACACTCCATCTCTCGATTCTCTCTCACTGCACCTGGACTCCACCTTCTGCACACCATTTTCTATTCCACGCTACTACCACACCCTCGCCAAGCATGTGTTCCTCTCTCTTGCATTTCCAATTTTATTCCACCTTCCAACACTCCATTCCATCCAAATTCCACACTGTCAGATCTCCCTTCACTTACGTCACACTTCCCATACACCCACAACCTATGCACCATTATAGTGTCCATCCATCCCTCCACATTTTTCTTGCCCCACTATGCCCTCCATCCACTACACTGCTCTACTCAAGCCTTCACACCTTCACGCTCGCTGCTCCGCTCCTAGTCCTTGTCCCTTCCCACTCTTATTGTCCTCCACCTCTGAAACCTGCGCATTACCTTAGCTCGTCCCCTTGGATCATCCCACCTCTTCTTCCATCCATCCTTCTGCCCAACCTATGCCTACTCCATCCCCCATTTCTACACTCACTCCTTCCACCCACATAACTCCTCTTCTCCCAAAATCCTACATGACCTTTCCTCCACCATTCAATGTGCATTCCCCTACATAGTCACCTGCTCCCACTAGTCCTTGTTACTGCACTCTCCCTGTGTGCTTCCCTCACTCTCTCTGCACACGTCCCTTCATCATCGCCCACCGTGTGCTCCCTGCTTTTCACATGCTGCACTCTCTGTTATTTTCTTAAACATTCATGCAAACTTCCCATTAAACCCTAAACAAATTTCCATCATTTTTTCAAATAAAATAAATATAATATAAGAATAATATTATTAGTTAGTAATAATTATTAATATAATATTTATTTTAATATATATAAAATTTTCAAAAAAAGCTATATACTAAACTATTTATATAGTTTATAAAAACACTAGTAATGATAATAATAATTAACTACGCCTATAGGAATTTTTTTATGGAGGTGTTTTTTGAAAATTACTCTACCTGTTTCGTCGTCCCTTCCACCAATCCAATTTTAATGTGTGTCTTCATAATTTGATAACGTGTGTCCTCGTGAATTGTAGGTGATTTGTTGGTTCATTTTTACTCTTTCCCATACATTATGCCACATGTGTGTAGTCAACAAAGAAGGAACCACATGGAAATGATGGGCATGTTGTCTCTCTGTCAAAGTCCCTAAAATCCATTACCATCTCGTTGTTGTGCGATTGGTTGAATTCCTAAACATGTCTTACAACTGACACATGGATATTGGCCAATTTAATGAAAGGTTTGGAAGCCAGGCTCCATAAAATCAATTTCTTTGGATATGGAAACTTAACGAATATTGTGCTTGCAGTAAATAAATTCAATCTTAGAATGAACCATTTCGTGGTGGATAGATCAATTTTGAAGATTTTAATTTAGCCATATATGCATCAGACATGGAAGGTAATCATTTTTATTATGTTTTGTGGATATTTTTTTTCTTGTGGTTTAAAATATGTGCTAGGATTGGGACTGGGAGTTGAATCATCATGAAGAATGACTATGCATGACCAGTCGATATCACTTGTCAATTTCCCTTTTGTATATTTATTTCTTTTATTTTTATTATCATCAATATTATATAATATTTTCTATTTTGGAATAACTAAATGATAGATAAATACCCAATCAGCCAAAATATTCCATAATAATGCATGTTGTGTTCAAAATGGAGATCATAGGGCGCAATCTATGTATATACTTTTGAAAACAGTTCCCTTCTTTGAAACTATTACTTTGTAATTTTCTCATAAATATGTTCTTCAAGAAGTAACTTCCACTGTGTTAGAATCAAAATGAATAAGAAATATGTCATTCTAGGGACCTGAATCCCTTGGAATCCTTTGCGGACATCATTATCTTGTTCAGTTTATTATTGGGCGATATGTTGTTCTTTTTTTACATTTGCAGCTGCACACTTAACATGAATTCCAAAAGGAATTCCTATCAGAAAAAAATCACATTAGAGGAAATTTCAACTCAAAATGGGCCTCCTAAGGAAAATTAATAAAATAATAAAATAATATTTATTAATTTTGGAGGAAGAAAAGAAGAAATTACTTTTTTCTTCGTATTTTTTACATATCTCCTTGTGTTTTTACTCAAATTTCGATCGGGAGAGCTCGTTGGATGTGGAATTAAATTTTTCATCCAACAAGTACCGACTCAACATACTTTTGACGGTCTCTGCTACCCAAAAAACAAGAAATACCTGAAAAAACATCATGATGACATCATCATCACATTTTTTTAGGTATTTCTTATTTTTGGTGTAGCAAGGCCCATCAAAAGTATGCTAAGCAGTACTCGATGGATGCAGAATTTAATTCCGCATCCAATGATCTCTGTTGATCGAAATTTGAGTAAAAACAAAGGGAGATATGTCGAAAATACGAACAAAAAAAGTAGTTTTTTTTATGATACCTATCCCTAAATTTATTTTAAAAATTTGTTTAAGAGGTGCTTCCTTTTTGAATTTTAAAGAATTTTTATTGGCTAATACATGATGACATGGAATTTGTATTATTTTTGGAAGGCCCATTTTAAATTGAAATTTCCTCTAATGTATATGCCTCACAAGCCTTCCTTCCACTGTTGAATGGCGTTTATGCAACGAGATCTTTATCTAAAGTTAAAATCATACTCTACCGTCAATATTTTTTATTAAAATATTATCATCTAGTTATCTATTTTATTAAAATCTCATGCTAAAAAGTCTTTGAGAGTAATCAAATTCTCTATTTTGTGAAAATCACATGCTAATAAGTCTTTCTGGGTAATCAACTTATCTATTTTTTTTACTAAGAAATGCCATGAATCTACATTTGTGGGAAATTATTGTACTTTACACTCTTTGATTTGGAATATTTTGGAATTGGTTATCAAACATTTATTATATAATAACATAACATCTTGTTATTTTTTTTTAAATATGTGCAAAAGATTTGTACATGGATAATGTTTACTTGATGTTTCTCTATCAAAGCTCTGTTATGTAGTGTCATGTTATGTGAGGTTTCCTCTAGCTCGTTCATAGGTTCTTTAGTTGACTCTCTTTGTGTTTGTTTCACATGTGAAAGGTCAGGCAATGTATATCACAACATGAAGAGTATCTCTCCTCTAGGTTGTTACATTGATGTTATTATGCAAACATGAACTCTTCAAATGCAACGCAATAAGTTGAGCTTCCTGTTCCACCTGAAAAACTTGTTTGACAAGTGAAAGCATTGATTATATATTCAATCAATGCACAAAATCTTAGGGAAGAGACTTGTTGTGGTCTCACAGTAAAGGTTAGCTAGCCTTTCGTTCATCTTTGATCACTCTTAACATTTCATCTATTATGCCTAATAAAAAACATTAAAACTTTCTCTTAATATTGATATGTATAGTAAATATGTCAATAATATTTGTGGGTGCAATGACATCTAAAAGAGCATGGAGAACAAAAACACTGTCAGCTTCAGCTTTATCTTCAATCAGAAAAAATACCGTCATCTTCAACTTCCATTGGCATCCCACAAATACAATTCACTACTTCATCGTTAACTGCTCAAAACCACAAGGGTAAGAATTAGATCAATGAAATTCATATTTGAGTTTAAGTTATTTTTGTTTCTCTTTGGATATGAAACATAGTACTAGGATATATATATTTTTTTATTAGGTCAACATCTATTCTATTGTGTTCGAATATTAGGTCGAAAAACGCCTATTGTACTATGTTATATGAATTTTGTGGCAGTTGAATATAGTTTGGCTTTCAAGGCCAAATGAGCAAGCATCGTGTTTAGTGGATGACTTGTGATTAGATTCATGTATGTTGAGAATACATTTCATGGTGGTGGAAGTCACGAACAATTGTGAATGTTAACATAGTCGTGGATTGTTTGCCAGTGAAAATTGGGTGGTTGGCAAGAAATGTGCCCAAAGTTTTGTCACTGCTTTCAAATTCCAAATTATATCACAAATATCTTTTAATAAAAATAATATGAAATGGGTATTATGTTATATTATTTATTTCTAACATTCTTTTTCTAGTTTGATTGTTT
>LPNX010660296.1:31851-61788 GCA_001517045.1 Pseudotsuga menziesii | reverse complement strand
TGATTCTTATGAATAACAAATTATATATTTTTTTACAATGAAAAAAAACCATTAATATAGAAAGATTCCACCACGTTTCTTTCTATATTTAGAAAAACAATTCAAAAAGCTATATTTTAACAAAATATATAATCTAAATTTCAATAAATTATAACAAAATATATAATTTATATTTCAATAAATAGAGATTCCATAATTTTTTCATTTACACCTTGGAAAAAGCACAATTTAAAACAACCTAGTTTGACAAATATATAATATATATTTTTATGTATAAATTTGTTTCCATTTTTCTTGTTTAACCCGTGCTTTAGGTTGTTTTCTTTTTAAGCTTCATATTGAATTGCTTTACGTTGTTTCCTTTTAATACTTTGTACACTTTGGATTGAATAGGGAATGGAGAGAACCAACAAATGGAGATAACCAACAATGGTCGGAGGGAAATCACAATCATAATCTTTTCATTTCAGCATTTATGGCATTTCTGCTTCTGTAATTTCCTCTCCTCTTTCCATGGCCATGTAATTTCTGCTTGCTGGTCCATCTTCTCGCCTTTCAAGATGGATCATATCTTCTTGTTTGGTGTGTTGTGTCTTTCTTGAATCTATATGTCAGTGTTTGAGTTTCGAGAGTAGGCATCTCTTCTTGCGTCTATTTGTGATAGAGAACAGTGGTCGCCTCGAGGGAAAAAGGATTAGGTGGTTGGATATGATTCTTTCTATGATATTTATTTATGGTCGTACGTCTGTTTTCTCCCCATTTGTCTTTTTTTTTTCATTTTTGATGCTATTTATGGAGGGAACAACGTACAAGAACATGCTATGATCTATAATGGATACGATTTAGAGAGGCTCATTCCCATCATTATAAAACCAGTGGGTTTCTCTTGCAAATATCACTATTACGTCTCCCCTCCTCACTCACCTCACCTTTTCACTTGAGTCCTCTTCTTCTTCTTCTTCTTCCTTCTCTGAGCTCTCTGATTTACGCCCTGAGTTCCCTTGTAACGAAGAATTATCATTGAAAGTTTCTAGAAACCTTGGGAAAACAATACCCAGTTTTCCCTCACCTGTACAGATATATCTATTTTATGTAGAAGCAATTATAAAACTATTTTTTTTTGTAATCATGTGAAATACATAAACATGCATTCTCCTACCTCGGGAAAGGTAAACCAACTCAAGAGTGTCGGGATATTGTGGAATTGACATGGCGTTCCTTCCAATCATCTTTTTGTAGAAGGAAACAGTTGCACACTCTAATTCCTCATTGTCTTTTACGGTGGGAAACTCGAAGGTTCCACGTTTTTCATAGGTAAGAGCAAGAGAAGCAAAGGTAAAACGTTGGGTGTGCTAGATTGAGCTTCCCTGAACTTAAAGAGATTGGTGAAATCTCGTGAAAAAAAACACTATTTTGGGTTTACGAGCATAGGACAGTTGGAGGCCACGACTCAGACTCTCAACTCTCCAATTCTATGCTTCAGTGTTTCCCTAATTTCTATTTCCTCCAAAATATTTTGTAGACCTAAGCTGTCGACTTGGTTTTCATGAATTTACAGGTATGTATAGCATTTTATACATCCCCAATAACACACCCAGTCAGTACCCCATCACTCCCACCAGACGCGATTAGGACCGATGGCGGCCCTTTCCCTCTTTCTATCAAGCGAGCGAGTTCATACCCTCACCCCCACCATTGGCCAAAAAGATATATGTCCCCTCATATCTCCAACAGATGACAAGAGATGTTCGCCAGACGAGAAAGTAGTCCCCATTAAATAAATACCCCATTCACCATGAGTCACCATCGCGCCGGACCCCGTTAAATCTAAATACCCTTGGAACCTTCAACATAGACCCCAAAAAACTTAGCAAGAGAGACAAGGGAAAGGAAATGGATTGCTTTCTTTTCTTTTACTTGCCCAACTTAGGGCGGCCGGGGTTAACCCAATCATGAGCCCCTGAACAGTTAGCGGCATAAAATTATTAAACCTATCGAAACACCATAGGCGAGAGAGATATAATATATGTTTCTAAGTTGCCATGATAGTTATATTATATTGAGTGAGTTCAAGTTCCCACCAGACAATCTATTTATTGATTACAGAAAGCCTAGTTGGAACAAATAGGGCGGGGTGGGGAGAATGATGGAGCCGAGTCACCTGATCGATCAATTTATCCATGCCTAATTGCTTCTATCCTCTGACTGAGGAGGAGAGATTTCTTACTTGGACTGCTACAACATGCACTAGCTTCCGAAAATACTGTATGGCAGAGACGATTGGATTCAAACCAATACTAAGAAAGCAAACCAGCTTTCGTCTCTTGTCGTCCTCCTCATTATAGTACTTTATCATCCAATTTTGAATCATACAAGTCCATATCAATTTATTAGGGCCTGTTTTGCTACGAAAGAATGCTAAAGGAACAAATTAATAATCAGTGTGGTTGGTAGGCTTGAAAGGTCTAACAAACTATCCCAAAAGGCTAAAGGTTCCTGGCTCCTTCCTTCCTATTTCTGGGGTATCTCGGAACTGCCTTCTCGGATTTATAAATTACAACCGGATAATACCCAAGCTTTCCTTTGTCTGGTTCAAAATTCAATTCCATTACCAGCATCTCACCTATTGAAGATCAAAACCCTGGACTAGATGATTATATATATATAACACAAAACAACATAAAAATAAACAATATAAATGCTCGAACACATATATATTATTGTAAAACATATATATAAAATAAAACTTATGATACAATATAAAATAAACGAAATAAAATATAAAATATACCATATAATATGTACCATGTAAACTAATAAAATGATCATTGGAATATGACCAAAATACCTCCAGCGCAAATCCAAACATACGACCAAACTCTTCCTGAGTTCATTCATGGAGGATTATGAGAAGGAAATGGCTTATGAGAAAGCTAAGACGACCTGCACAGTTCTTTGTAAGTTTATTGTTTTAATTTTTTGCACTGGATCAGTGGAACGAATCGAATAGACAATAGGATTAACGTAATAGATAGTTTTTTTGACTGTAGAGGGATTTCTTCAAAGCAGTGCGGACAACAGCTTCACTGAGAAAATTGAGGCGCATAAATTGTGAAAGCATCAAGCTGCCCTATGAATCCCTTGTTTGCTGAGCAACTACGACTGTGTTACTCTGTTCCTGCTTCATACACAGTAAACTCTATCATTCCAGAATCAACATTATTTGAACTCATGGTGAATTCCTCCCCAAATTGCCCAATTATGAAGAATTATGTTGAATTCGTGGAGATTTCCTACTCAGATTATCTAAATAGACGTTTGACGCCAAATATTTTCTGTTGGCAAGAATCCATGAGGGTTTGGTGGGTTTTGGGAGGAAGATAGTTGTGAATTTGGTCTGAGAGGTGCTTTTGGTGTTTTGGGTATTTATCAGGTCACATTGATGCTCGTCGAGGAATTGTCATGCTTAGAAACCATTGCCGAGGGTTTAGAATTTGGGTATTTGTTTTCGAGCTCTTCCATGGATAGAAGGGCATTCGAGAGAGCTTGGAGGCTCTTAAAGAGGTGGGTGATGAATTGCAGGTTGGTTTCTTGGTTTTATTTGGAAATTTAGCTCATGCATGTTAATCTTGGTTAGCATCCTACATTGTGAATGTTCAAAATTGTCCAGCGTCCTGAATCTTGATTCATTATGTGAATTTTGATTCCTAAATAATTGGTTTTTAAATAACTGGTAAGAATTCAGTTCTTTAGTGCCCAACAAAATGAATGACCACACCTCAAATAACAATAGTGTTGCTACTGCTAAGTTCCTTTCTTGAAGCAAGTGTTATTGAAGCCTATGAATGTTATATGTTCACCCATCCGTCCAAAAGTTTTATGTGAAGCTTTTTCATTCCCATCTCTGTGAAAGTGCAGCACCTTACTGTGCTAAAAAATTTAGGGTACTTAGAAACACTAATCACAGTTTGTTAGCGAGCCTTTTGTCTCTTCAACTAGAAAGAAACCCCTATGTCGTTTACTGAGATAGAGCCCCTGACAACTGTGCCAATTCTTTTGTTGTTCCCCAGGTTGTTTCTACTCTCACAGGGAAAAATGCATGGGCATAATGTGTAGGATAACCTTCTTGCACCAATCTAGGACTTCGAGCCAATTCTCAGGCTAGAGAGGGGGTACCCTCAAATAGACTAAACATATATTTCTATGAGGCTAAGACTCCTTTTATTATTGTAAGACCAAATCTGACCAACAGCGGAAGAAGCTTGGAGGAAAAGGATTAAGCACGTGAAATGATGAAGAGAGGTTCTATTAAAGAGAGATAACGCTAGTGTAATCGAAGATCATATCTGGCCCTGAAAAGTACATTTTCTAAATTTTGGGCGCAAATTCTAAAATGTGAGGCATATGTGCCAAATATTCAATATGCAAAATAAAAGAAAGGTCTACATGAAACTGAATAAAAGCAATTTTAAGGTCTACATGAAACCGAGGATGGACATCAATTTGACATCAATGCTCGTATATCATCTTTCATGATGGATATAATTTCTAAACTTATTGCTAGTTTCAACAAACCCATCATAATGAGTGCTTCAATTTGATAACCTTGTTTTGATACAAAAAATAGCCAAAAGTCCTTTCCAAGCAGGCTGCAACATTTTCTTGTGATTTAAAAAGGTTCTTTACAACACAATATTCATTAGTAATACACAGGCATAACTTCATGGTACAACCAAAGTTTACAAACCCTGCAAACAGGGCATAGACCATAATGTGATCTGCTAAAATTAAATTCAATCTAATATACATGCAACGAACTGGTTATTGCCAGTTCAGTCAAAGTTTACAAACCCTGAAAACAAAGCATGGACCATGATGTGATCTGCCAAAACTAAATTCTATCTAGTATACATGCAGGGGATTTTTCTTATCTGGACAAGCCAGATGAATAGGATTACTTTAGATCCCTTATCTAAAGGATCCCCGTATCATCTCCATTAACAACGTCAAATCCCCTATTTTTCTAGAACTCGTCTTAATTACTCATCATTTGCATGCCAAAGCATACCCTCTAATTGTATACAAATTTACCTCTAAAGGAGAATGGAGCTATATATCATCGTAGATAAAAAAAATGGAGCTGTCTATCATATGTGTATAAATACTTATTGTAATGGGGTTGGATCACCAAAGGACATTTGTCATTGTAATTTCAAAGGCTTACAATTAAATAAAGCTGGAATAATTGATCCACTTTTTGTACCCCTGTTTTTATATGCTTGATACTTAACTAGTACATATTTCAGCCATTTTTGTTCCATTGTTAAGAATAGTTTGTAGATCTAGAGATTCTTTAACCCTGATTTGCCTGAACTATTCCAGGTTTCAGCGAGCTTTCCAAGGCCCTGACAATCTGTAGATTGGAGAGATCCATTCCTTAGCTACCTAGTAGCATCCAGGAAAAAGGTTGTTATCAGCACCAAACCCAAGTCTTTCAGTCATATTTTGTGTGTGGCAAGATTCTTCCATTTCAGAAGCCTCACCATTATTCTCCATTTTCCTTCAGACGCATGTTCTGGCTTGATTTTGACTCCATCCCTTGGTCAGCACCAGTTTCCTTTGATTCTTTCCATTAAGTTCCATTTTGACCTAGTAGTTCAAGTACCTGTGACCAAAGTCTATTGCACTATTTACTAATAAGTTGCATGTACAGTTGGGGATAACCCCTAGAGTAGACAAAAACAAAACCTGAGCAGGAACCATGTATGTTGAGGTAACAGTGGGCGTAGTGAAGTGTGCACCTGATTGGGCCCAATGGTTAAGAACATGTGTTATCTCCAAGGAGGTCACAAGTTCAATTTCGGTGGGGGGTAGGGCTACGCAAATTGACCCATCGTAGTGAAGCTGAAAGGGTAGGAATCCCCTTGATGTGAAGTCTCAGCCCAGGCTGACCTATGAGCTATTGGTATATGTGGCTTGCACGCTGTTGCATATACTCTCAGAAAATTTCTAGGTTCCCATGGTTTAAAAAAATACAATGGAAGTAGACTGTAGTGTCTACAGTTGCACCAAGTCTCCATCGACATCAGCAGTGGAGATTCAAGTGTGAAAAAGACCAAACCGATCCAACTCAATTGAGTCCGTACCTACTCGGCAAAGTCAGTACCTAACTAGCCAGTGGGGCCATTTTTAAGATAATTATTCTTTAAACCTTAAAAATATATTTCATAAAACCCTAAACCCAAAATGCATACTATAAAGAGACCCACTTCCTACCCACCCCACCCCTGCCTCTATTTTCCTCACACCTGTCTCATTGAGCATTTGGAGTTTTTGGAGCAGCAGCGAAGAGTGTGATTTGGAGTGATCTGGGATCTCATTTGGCAAATATTCTTGGGTTGCTTGTAGTGGAGTTGGCATCTACTGAAGGAGGCTACATCCCATATTCAAGCTTGGACAGGTTGTTGTCCAAAGTCTTGTGCCCATTGAGTTCATTCCCAGGTAGGTTTATAGTCAAATCCACCCCTGTTTTCTTTTCTCTCATAAAAACAAATCTGTCTTTTGTTGCAAAATAAATTGAGATAAAGTTGGCACATTTGTATTTGCAGATTTATTTGAATTTACAATGGCCCCGAGAGTGAAAGACCATGCATGGATCAATGCCGATCTTGTTGATAGTGAGATGTATTGCAAATTTTGCAGGAAACATATCAGACAAGGGGGGATTTTCATAGGTTTAATAAACACTTGGTTGTTATAAAAATCCAAATTGCCCCTTGTAATCACAGCAGAAGAGATTGGAGATATAAGATTGGAATTGGAAAGTCATTTTGAAAATTTTTAAGAAGAAAAGGCTTAACATGCAGAAATAAATGTTGAAATAGGGAGAAAGAGGCAACATTCCATGACGAGGGTATCTGGATTTCAAGAATATCCTAGTTATGATTTTGAAGGCTCTCCCTCGATGCCTTCTAATGCTATTAGGGACACCTTTCATTATGTTCCTCCCTCTCATGAAAACAAGCCTAAGAAGAAGAAGAACATCAAAGGTATTTCAATAAACCTTCTCGACATCATATTGTTTATGAGATGGAACTTACAATGGCAGTCTCAAAAATTATTTATCTTATTACTATTGTAGTCATCCCTTGCTTTTCTGATGTCCACTATTTTTGTTACTGATGTAATTTTGTTATTCTTTGTAGGCACAGCACAAGTCACAGCTGTGTGTTTGAGCTTTGGCACGTAATATATCAATTGATACATATCTTTTGTTTCTTTTTCTTTTCCGGAGTTTCTATACATGTTCTATTTTGGTTGGTAAAAGAGCTTATAATAGCATTAATGATACAAATACTTATATAAAATAGGGTACACAGAAACTAGCAACCTGAGATAGTTTGAACATGGATTGCAATTCTCTCTCTGAATTGTCCTTACCATTGCTCTTTATAGGTATATACATTATTTCTATTATCTTGATTTTCGAATACTGCCATCTACAAACAAATTTCTGGCTAATTTACCTGCAGTTGGCAGATTGTACTGCAATATATGTATAACACTGCCATTTACATTGGAAATACAGAACACAAAATCAACTATGTTACTATTTTTTTTATAACAAGAACGGTTATATTATAGAGGAGAGCTCAGTGAAGAAAATGCTGAACAGAGGAACACAATACAACAACCAACCAGAATCTCAACCAGTGCTAGGAATATAACCAAAAGAAAACTAAGGAGGGATGTCAATGGTTACAATCGAGTTAACAAATAGCTCATTAAGGCCAATAGCTATGGATTTATTGGCCGCCGAGTCCGCCAGAACATTAAGATTTCTAAGAACATGGAAAAAATTAATCTTCCTGAACGTGTTGGCCTTGGATCTGATTCTCTTAATCAGTCTTCCATGCGCTCATTCTTGCCCCTACTTCCCCCATTCAGCTCCTGAATAATTATTCTGGAATCTCCAAAAACCATAACTTCTTCCGCGCCTATTACCTTTAGCTGTTTGAGACCCTGCCAAAGCCCATAAGCCTCTGCCATATTATTGGAATCGTAACCAATATTCCAGAAGTATTCTGATTCCTTATTTCCTCCAGGGTCAAAAATAACGCCACCTCCTCCCACTCTTCCCGGATTCCCTTTGGAGGCTCCATCGAAGAAAAGTTTAAAAATTTTCCTCTCTTTTAGCCAATTCTCAAACTGTGAATTGTCTAGCCTGATCTCCCAATCCTCCACCTTATTATCCGCCATATTATGTACAGTCTTGATGTCAAGACTATGCATCAATTTTTTTTCATTGACCGTCAAATTTTCTTTATTATTTGGAATTTTTGAAATTCTAATGACCTCCTTGAAAAGAGCATTTATTTTTATGGCTGTCTTCCACGCTGGTTGGTGCCTGTCTTTAAAAATTCTGTGATTTCTTTCAATCCAGAGACCCCAGCAAATGACTTTGGGGAGTTTCATCGAGCAGGCCTTCAATCCTTTTTTATTAGTCAACTCTCCTTGATAAGAATTTCTCCAGCTAAGGAAACAATCCTGAATATTAACCGGTAACTTCATTCCAACTCCCCAGTTCTTTATCACATCCTTCGAAACTGATATAGCATAAGGAAAATTTAAAAACAAGTGACTGATATTCTCAGATTCTTTTGCACAAAGGGGGCAGCGGAACGGCCCAACAAATCCCTTTTTAACCAAATTCTCCCCCGTGAGAATTTTCTCATGCAGCAGTGTCCATATAAACAAATCAATCTTTGGTAACGTGCTGCAGTTCCATAAATTATTCCATTTCTTTGGATTTCCTGGAACATTATAACTGGCTGCAAAACAATGGTAACCGGCATAAGCTGTGTAATTGCCAGAGCCCCAACCACGCCTGTCCTTCTTGAATTTTGCCAGTGGAGCGAGCCCTGCCAAGTGATGTAGCAGCCTGTTCCTGTCATCCTCCAGCTCCTTAGGGCACGCTGGAACAGCCCAGCCTCCCCATCGATTTGGGACGTCACTCTCCCAAGTGGAAATATCCCATAGAGAAAATAGGCCCATCGACTCCATCCAGACTTGAAGACGTGGAAGCTGAGGTGGATTTTTAGAAAGAATTACATCATTCCAAACGCTGATGGATTTCCCATTGCCCGGAATCCAGTAGAGAACCTCCCTGAATTGAGGCAATGCCTTCATGCATAATTTGTAGATCGCTGATCCATTTTTTACATGATTGTCTTCATCAATACATCTCAGTCGCTGGCCTGGGAAGTATTTGCATCTCAGCATAGTGCTACACCAGGACGAATTGGGAGCTAGCATGCTCCAAAGCAGCTTGGATCCCATGGCAAGATTTTGAGCTCTTAAATATCTGATTTGGAGGCCACCCTCCTGTTTTGACATTTTGACAGTTTTCCAATTAACCAGTGCAAATTTTTTACTCCCGTTAGCTCCACCTTGCCACAAAAAAGATCTCAACATACCTTCTATTTGAGAAATGGCTTTGACCAGAGCAAGAATCATAGAGCACTGGTACAACAAATAAATGTTCAGCACTGCCTTAATTAGAATTACCTTACCAGCCAGATTTAACCAAGCTGTCCCCCATCCTGTGATTTTACTTTTAATTTTATCCACAATAGGCTGCCAAGCGGAGCTATTGGTCTTGACTTTAAAAATAGGCACCCCTAATTAGTTGAAAGACTCCTAGGAAACAACACCTTTCATATTGATAACCCGGGAGATCTCTAGCATTTCCCTGGGATTTACATTCCAGCCATAGATTTGGCTCTTTCTTAAATTGATCTTACTTCCAAAGGCGAGACAATAACGAGTAATTTCTCTCTGGAAACGGCGAGCAATGATTTGACTAGCCCCACCGAGTAAGATGGTATCATCCGCAAATTGTGCATGATTAATATCTTTAGTGCCTCTGGCCATTCTAATACCTGGAAGGTCTTGCTCCTGCCTGACATTTTCCAACTGATAGCTAAGGACAGAAACCTGAATGGCATAAAGCAGGGGGGAGAGAGGGCACCCTTGCCTCAGACCTCTCGAAGCTTGAAAGAAAGGTGCTGCTCTTCCGTTGATAAGCGGGGCTATCCAAGGCTTACTGATACAGGCCTTGACCCAACTGATAAATTCTGGGGCGAAACCATACCTCTGCATTACCTGGAATAAGAAAGTGTGGTTGACCTTGTCAAAAGCATTGGCTAAGTCAAGCTTTACCACCATTCCTTTTTCCCTGTTCTTCAGGCTGGAATGAATAGCCTCTTGAACTAAGATGATATTATCCCAGATTTTTCTACCTTTAACAAAACCTCCTTGATTCTCCGGAACAAGGTAAGGCAGAATATTTTTTAGTTTGCTGGCCATGATCTTGGTAATAATTTTATACCCTATGTTGCACAGGGAAATTGGCCGGAATCGATCAAAAGACTTGGCATCCTTTTCTTTTGGGACAAGGGACAAGAATGCAGAGTTGGTGCTTCCTCCAATTCTACTACACCTTTGAGATTTAGAGATCATTTTGAATAACTCATGTTTTACTATATCCCAACAGATTTTAATGAAGTTCACTGTGTAACCGTCTGGCCCCAGAGCTCGGTCTTCTTCCATAACTTCGACTGCCTATTTGATTTCCTCCAGCGTGATGGGCTTAATCAGCAGGTCATTATCCTTTGTCTTCATTATTCTAGGGACTAGACTAAGGAGATCGGCGTCTTCAAGGGTGGGCTGAGCCGTGAACAGATCTTGGAAGTGGCTAGTCGCTGCGATTTTTATGTCCTCAAATTTGTTAATCAATTTGTCCTGAGTATGGATCTCATTGACATAATTAAAGTTCTTTCTGGCCATTGCATGTTTATGGAAATAGCTGGTATTTCGGTCACCATTTTTCAGCCATTTACACCTAGCTTTTTGCCTCCACCATTCAGACTCCTGCCAGCATGCATTATGGAGATCTGAGTGGAGCTTGGCCTCCAATTGAAGGTCATTATAATCCACAGTGCCATCCTCGATTTTGGCTTGATGTAGTTCTAGCGCATGGGCAGCAAGAGATTTGGCTTGGCCAGGAGGGGTTAGCGATTTGGCCCAGTCTTTTAAAGCTTTCTTAAGACGTCTCAACTTCTCCTCCCAAACGAAGAAGGGGGACCCAGTGACCGGAGGGGCCCATGCCTTAGAGACAATTTTGAGGAACTCAGGACTTTTGGCCCACAATGAGTTGAACCTGAACAGTATCGGGCCCAAATTCTTGGGGTTCATCATCTCTAGAAGGATAGGCCTGTGGTCCGAGCCTCCTAAAGGCAATATTTTAGAGGACAGGTTCAGCCCAAGCAGAAGGAAAGAATCCTGGATTAAGAAGTTGTTAAGTCTTGTAGCAATGTGCCCTGGCCCAGTCCTTTTATTGTTCCAGGTATATTTACCAGCAGAGGGCTTCACATCCATGAGATTCCAATCCATAATGGTGCCATCCACCATTTCTTTGATAGGGTCTCTGACTAGAGAGCCCCCTCTCTTTTCATCTTGACTGAGGGTGACATTTAAGTCCCCAGCAAGGATAATATTCCCGACCATATTTCTCCTTTCCTCATGAAGGATATTCCAGCAGGTTTTTTTTCAGCATATGAATTTGGAGCATAAATATTAAAAGTACTAACCAGGTTATTGGTATCTAAGTGTCTCAGCTGAGTGAGGATCCAAAAGGGGTTATGCTTGATGTCAACAGCTTCAAACTTCTTATCATCCCACAGGGTGCCAATGCCTCCAGATGCACCCCTTGAGCTAGTTGCTGCTTTGCCTTTTTTTTTTCCAGAATTTCAAACTTACTTGGAGGAATATGTCTTCCTCCATTTTATTCTCCTGAATCAGCAAGATGTCCAGTTGATGGATTGTAATGTCCCGGTTTTGACCCCGTTACATTAGATGTATATGATGCATATATTGTAATGATCATGGTGTGGAGTTAAAGGCCAAGGCCCCACCATTGATCGGTTATGATATGTTTTGGGATTTAAATTGTCACCGATGGTATATCGGGGCATGCGGCATATATTATGTTGGTCACCATGTAAATATGCATCTATAATAAAAATAAACACAACCAGCTACGGTCGCGGAAACTAAATCGAATGGGGCATGATTTTCACAAGGATAAGGATATGGGGAAAAGCCAAAATGTCTATGAGAAGACCCATCAAGCTGTCAACTACCTTTCTTGTCTTTTTCCCCAATCATTTATTTCTGCCAGAATGTGGTTGAGTTAGTTATTGCATGGAATGGGAAGAGTATGGGCAAAAAAATTAGAATTGGGCAGAGAACCATTTTTTGAAAAACGTGTTCTGACTTCCTTGGCAAGGAAAATGCCCAAAAACGTATGCCATTCTGCCATGCATCCACAGTTTTTCCATTTTCCTCACCATTCTCCTTCACGTTGGGGCTTTTGGGAGCAGCTGGAGTTTTTCCTGTGTTTTTCATTCCACGTTTTTGGTGGTTGGCTTCATTTTTCCCATGGATGGGAGGTCGTTTTTGTAGTGTTGGGGATTGGGCTATTTTCCTCACATTTTGGGAGCTGCTGGTGCATTTTCCATTCATGTTTTTGTAGCTTCATGTGTTTTTACCATGGCTGTGAAGGGCCATTCACATTTTTTGCTGTCTCACCGACTATTGGTCTCACGCACAGAATATTTGGGGCATTTTTCCCTACTGTGAGTTGTGCTCACTGATAAGCTTCAGGACTGTGTGTTTTCCCCCATGTTGTGAGTAATTTTTGCTGTTATGTTTGGGGACTGTTGTAGATGGGTTGAAGTCGTTTTTCCCTGGTTTAAGCTGTAATAGCTAAATTAATTGCCGAAGTGCAATGGTTGGTCTTTGGACTGTGAAAGGAGCAGAGATGTTGGCTTAGATTTGCTTGATAAACCTGGTGGCTAGAAACCACACAGACAGAGCTAGAGGGATGGCCTTCTTCTCCATCACCCCTGAATAGCACTGGAAGGGAATGTAGGGCCTGAGGGACTGTGTAGCAGAGAAGGGACTGACTCCTTGTGTTGGGTGTGGATGGGTGTCTTAGAGGTCAGGCTAGTTCTAGTGTAGGTGTTCTTGGCTCTGTAATGATCTCACCAGCTTAGCAAATTTCCTTCATCAGCTCCTTAATGGCCTGATAAACCCAACTTTGTTGGCTTGGCTACCTGTTCTGTGTATCCTGGCTATGTGTAAGCCTGCTAGTTCCCTTATTCCTTGGAGAATAATGCCCAGCTCGGGGGTGGCAGCGCTGCTGAGAGATTAAGGAGCACACTGGCCTGTGGTTGGGTGGAACATTGCAGCGATGTAGCTGGTTGCGGAAGAAGTTCTTCATAAGATAAGTGCTCTGTCCATTTTACTTCTGCAACTGTAAATTCTGTTAATGAAAATGAAATGAACATGTTGAAAGAATGCTTGTTTGAATGCATGATGTTTCCGCTGTGCAAGATATATAATTGCATCTGTGTATGATAAACATTCCTGTGTCCACATTTTAGTTTAAATTCTCTTTCAGCATTCTGTTTTAGGCAATTTTTAAGCCTGTACATGTTTATGCGGCTCTTAGCCCGGGTGTTTGAAGCTTTGGTCGCGTCCTCTTTGCCGGTCGGAGGCATGGGGACGTGACATGGATGTATATTAAATCTTTCATAGCTTCTTCTTTTGACTTGCTACTGAGACCCCTGCAGTTCCAGGAGAGGACCTTCATTACTTACTTTTGGTGGACGTGGGCATCCCTTTCTGACGAGTATTTCTGGGATTCATCAGCAGCTTTTCGAGGGTTATCTAAGACCCTAGCATCTTTTCCTTATAGGTATCTTGATCCCTTACTTATTTATTAGTTTTCCTTCCCTTGGTTTTATTTTTTCTAGGGGTAGACAGCTCGATTTCCCCTTCCTCCTCTTCTTCCTCTTCTGTTTCTGGTTCTGGCTCTTCCTCGGATTGCCCTATACTGTCTCCTGCTTTTAGTATTGTTGCATCTTTGTCTTGATCTTTCTTTTGGGGATCTGATATGGCTTCTTCAGGTTCCTTGCTGTCTCCATTACTTGATTTCTCTTCAGGTTCATTAGTCTCATCCCTTACTTCGATGATAACTTTTTTTTGGTGATTTCTTGAGATCCTTCAAGGGGGGTAGTGGATCTAATCCCCTTATCCTTCTTTGGATCCTCTACAGGTTGATTTTTAGATTTATCCCTATTCACCTTCTGCCAGCCCTTCAGCCTGTTTTGTTGGAGCTCAGGCGTTTTGGGGCAGTTTCGAATGAAGTGCCCATATTCATGGCAGCCTCTGCATTTGAATGGGAGCTGTTCGTAGTCTAGCTTTTGGTAGTGAGCCCAATTTACTACTGTTAGTTTGACGGCTTCTGGGAGTCCAGCTTCTAGATCCACTTCCACACATATGCGAGCGCAGGAGTATTGGTCCTTGGGGCTAGCCATGTCAATGTATTTTCCCAAGGCATTCCCAATGGCTCGGAGAGATTTGGTATTCCAGCAATGCATAAGGAGATTTGGCAGTTTGACCCAGACTGGGATAGCTTTGGGAATGTCCGCTTCAGGATCAAAATCCAGGGTCCATCCATTAAGATTCGGCCCCGCGGCCCCATGAAATAAGGTCCGTTTCTAAAGATTAAATCTTTATCCTCCTTGGATTCGAATTCGAAGAGGAAGTAACCCCTGCTGATGAAGTATGAGGCCACATTTTTTGAGATTAGTGGCCTCCAATTTCGTTGGATCCGGTTATCAGTTGTCTTTGGCGAGGGCTAAAGCCCCGTGAATTGACCGATCAGAGCTCGGTCTTCCAGAGAGAGGGCAACCCGGATGGTTTCTTCCGGAGGTAGGGCCACTTCTGGGACATCTTCGATTCTTTTAACGAATTTCGGAGGTTCCCCTTTACCATATCTCGAGGATTGAGAGGCTATAAGCCGGTTGAATGCATCTAAGCGCTCAGTGGGCAGATCTCTACCCCCCTTTGATGCCATCTGCCTTCCACACCAGAAAACCAATCATCACATGACTTGCTTCCTTACTTCTTTCGAGGAGGGGCCCAATCCTGAGCCTGAGAGGCCCACGCAGACCTGACAGCTTCCTCCAGACCAGCTACGGCCAGAATAGCCCAGCTCGCGTGCAGCCACGGCCTCTCTGAACACCCAAGGGATGACTCGGCTCCTTCATGGACTTCCAAGGTCAAAATTTCAGCAACAATCTACTCGAGAAGCCATGATAAAAATATCACAGCTATTCTTAGTTTCAAAATAAAACATAATACATTTGAAAATCAACTATGTTACTATTATAGTACTGCAAATCATCCTATAGATCAAAATGATAAAAAGGACAACAGGTAAGTCTTCTTCTGAGCAGCAGGGTGTCCAAAAAGGTAGCCTGGTTCCTTATGCAATGTCTTGCTTCAGTATATAGTCTTCTACAAGCAGCATGTGGATGTTCCATCATAGGGTTGGTTGCAACATATTTACAAAGACACATCGTAAAGGATGAGATAAATCATAACCATCTTTTCATTGTGCTCGAACTTATATTGAAATGTCATTGGAAATCAAATATATACACGGCCATGCAGCAAATAAAAAAGTTGAAAAGCTGAATTTAAAAGAAAGAGTTAACAAAGTTGAAAATCTGTATTTAAAAAAAAGAGTTGCTTGGAGGAAAAGGATTAAGCACGTGAAATGATGAAGAGAGGTTCTATTAAAGAGAGATAACGCTAGTGTAATCGAAGATCATATCTGGCCCTTGAAAAGTACCTTTTCTAAATTTTGGGTGCAAATTCTAAAATGTGAGGCATATGTGCCAAATATTCAATATCCAAAATAAAAGAAAGGTCTACATGAAATCGAATAAAATCAATTTTAAGGTCTACATGAAACCGAGGATGGACATCAATTTGACACCAATGCTCATCTATCATCTTTCATGATGGATATAATTTCTAAACTTATTGCTAGTTTCAACAAACCCATCATAATGAGTGCTTCAATCTGATAACCTTGTTTTGATACAAAAAATAGCCAAAAGTCCTTTCCAGACAGGCTGCAACATTTTCTTGTGATTTAAAAAGGTTCTTTACAACACAATACTCATTAGTAATACACATGCATAACTTCATGGTACAACCAAAGTTTACAGACCCTGCAAACAGGGCATAGACCATAATGTGATCTGCTAAAAGTAAATTCAATCTAATATACATGCAACGGACTGGTTATTGCCAGTTCAATCAAAGTTTACAAACCCTGAAAACAGGTCATGGACCATGATGTGATCTGCCAAAACTAAATTCTATCTAGTATACATGCAAGGGATTTTTCTTATCTGGACAAGCCAGATCAATAGGATTACTTTAGATCCCTTATGTAAAGGATCCCCGTATCATCTCCATTAACAATGTCAAATCCCCTATTTTTATAGAACTCGTCTTAATTACTCATCATTTGCATGCCAAAGCATACCCTCTAAGTGTATACAAATTTACCTCTAAAGGAGAATGGAGCTGTCTATCATCGTAGATTAAAAAAATGGAGCTGTCTATCATATGTGTATAAATACTTATTGTAATGGGGTTGGATCACTAAGGACATTTGTCATTGTAATTTCAGAGGCTTAGAATTAAATAAAGCTGGAATAATTGATCCATTTTTTGTACCCCTGTTTTTATATGCTTGATACTTAACTAGTACATATTTCAGCCATTTTTGTTCCATTGTTAAGAATAGTTGCAGATCTAGAGATTCTTTAACCCTAATTTGCTTGAACTATTCCAGGTTTCAGCGAGCTTTCCAAGGCCCTGACAATCTGTAGATTGGAGAGATCCATTCCTTAGCTACCTAGTAGCAGCCAGGACAAAGGTTGTTATCAGCACCAAACCCAAGTCTTTCAGTCATATTTTGTGTGCGGCAAGATTCTTCCATTTCAGAAGCCTCACCATTATTCTCCATTTTCCTTCATATGCATGTTCTGGCTTCATTTTGACTCCATCCCTTGGTCAACACCAGTTTCCTCTGATTCTTTCCATTAAGTTCCATTTTGACCTAGTAGTTCAAGTACCTTTGACCAAAGTCTATTGCACTATTTACTAATAAGTTGCATGTACAGTTGGGGATAACCCCTAGAGTAGACAAAAACAAAACCTGAGCAGGAACCATGTATGTTGAGGTAACAGTGGGCGTAGTGAAGTGTGCACCTGATTGGGCCCAATGGTTAAGAACATGTGTTATCTCCAAGGAGGTCACAAGTTCAATTTCGGTGGGGGGTAGGGCTGCGCAAATTGGCCCATTATAGTGAAGCTGAAAGGGTAGGAATCCCCTTGATGTGAAGTCTCAGCCCAGGCTGGCCTATGAGCTATTGGTATATGTGGCTTGCACGGTGTTGGATATACTCTCAGAAAATTGCTAGGTTCCCATGGTTTAAAAAAATACAATGGAAGTAGACTGTAGTGTCTACAGTTGCACCAAGTCTCCATCGACATCAGTAGTGGAGGTTCGAGTGTGAAAAAGACCAAACCGATCCAACTGAATTGAGTCCGTACCTACTCGGCAAAGTCAGTACCTAACCAGCCAGTGCGGCCATTTTTAAGATAATTATTCTTTAAACCTTAAAAATGTATTTCCTAAAACCCTAAAGGCAAAATGCATACTATAAAGAGACCCACTTCCTACCCACCCCACCCCTGCCTCTATTTTCCTCACACCTGTCTCATTGAGCATTTGGAGTTTTTGGAGCAGCAGCGAAGAGTGTGATTTGGAGTGATCTGGGATCTCATTTGGCAAATATTCTTGGGTTGCTTCTAGTGGAGCTGGCATCTACTGAAGGAGGCTACATCACATATTCAAGCTTGGACAGGTTGTTGTCCAAAGTCTTGTGCCCATTGAGTTCATTCCCAGGTAGGTTTATAGTCAAATCCACCCCTATTTTCTTTTCTCTCATAAAAACAAATCTGTCTTTTGTTGTAAAAAAAATTGAGATAAAGTTGGCACATTTGTATTTGCAGATTTATTTGAATTTACAATGGCCCCGAGAGTGAAAGACCATGCATGGATTCATGCTGATCTTGTTGATAGTGAGATATATTGCAAATTTTGCAGGAAAGATATCAAACAAGGGGGGATTTTCATAGGTTGAATAAACACTTGGCTGTTATAAAAATCCAAATTGCCCCCTCTAATCACAGCAGAAGAGATTGGAGGTATAATATTGGAATTGGAAATTCATTTTGAAAATTTTTAAGAAGAAAAGGCTTAACATGCAGAAATAAATGTTGAAATAGGGAGAAAGAGGCAACATTCCATGATGAGGGTATCTGGATTTCAAGAATATCCTAGTTATGATTTTGAAGGCTCTCCCTCGATGTCTTCTAATTCTATTAGGGACACCTTTCATTATGTTCCTCCCTCTCATGAAAACAAGCCTAAGAAGAAGAAGAACATCAAAGGTATTTCAATAGACCTTCCCAACATCATATTGTTTCTGAGATGGAACTTACAATGGCAGTCTCAAAAATTATTTATCTTATTACTATTGTAGTCATCCCTTGCTTTTGTGATGTCCACTATTTTTGTTACTGATGTAATTTTGTTATTCTTTGTAGGCACAGCACAAGCCACAGCTGTGTGTTTGAGCTTTGGCACGTAATATATCAATTGATACATATCTTTTGTTTCTTTTTCTTTGCTGGAGTTTCTATGCATGTTCTGTTTTGGTTGGTAAAAGAGCTTATAATTTCATTAATGATACAAATACTTATATAAAATAGGGTAGACAGAAACTAGCAACCTGGGATAGTTTGAACATGGATTGCAATTCTCTCTCTGAATTGTCCTTTCCATTGCTCTTTATAGGTATATACATTATTTCTATTATCTTGATTTTCGAATACTGCCATCTACAAACAAATTTCTGGCTAATTTACCTACAGTTGGCAGATTGTACTGCAATATATGTATAACACTGCCATTTATATTGGAAATACAGAACACAAAATCAACTATGTTACTATTATAGTACTGCAAATCATCCTATAGATCAAAATGATAAAAAGAACAACAGGTAAGTCTTCTTCTGAGCAACAGGGTGTCCAAAAAGGTAGCCCGGTTCCTTATGCAGTGTCTTGCTTCAGTATATAGTCTTCTATAAGCAGCATGTGGATGTTCCATCATAGGGTTGGTTGCAACATATTTACAAAGCCACATTGTAAAGGATGAGATAAATCATAACCATCTTTTCATTGTGCTCGAACTTATATTGAAATGTCATTGGAAATCAAATATATACACGGCCATGCAGCAAATAACAAAGTTGAAAAGCTGAATTTAAAAGAAAGAGTTAACAAAGTTGAAAATCTGTATTTAAAAGAAAGAGTTGCTTGGAGGAAAAGGATTAAGCACGTGAAATGATGAAGAGAGGTTCTATTAAAGAGAGATAATGCTAGTGTAATCGAAGATCATATCTGGCCCCTGAAAAGTACCTTTTCTAAATTTTGGGTGCAAATTATAAAATGTGAGGCATATGTGCCAAATATTCACTATCCAAAATAAAAGAAAGGTCTACATGAAACCGAATAAAAGCAATTTTAAGGTCTACATTAAATCGAGGATGAACATCAATTTGACATCAATGGTCGTCTATCATCTTTCATGATGGATATAATTTCTAAACTTATTGCTAGTTTCAACAAACCCATCATAATCAGTGCTTCAATCTGATAACCTTGTTTTGATACAAAAAATAGCCAAAAGTCCTTTCCAGGCAGGCTGCAACATTTTCTTGTGATTTAAAAAGGTTCTTTACAACACAATACTCATTAGTAATACACAGGCATAACTTCATGGTACAACCAAAGTTTACAAACCCTGCAAACAAGGCATAGACCATAATGTGATCTGCTAAAAGTAAATTCAATCTAATATACATGCAACGAACTGGTTATTGCCAGTTCAATCAAAGTTTACAAACCCTGAAAACAGGTCATGGACCATGATGTGATCTGCCAAAACTAAATTCTATCTAGTATACATGCAGGGGATTTTTCTTATCTGGACAAGCCAGATGAATAGGATTACTTTAGATCCCTTATGTAAAGGATCCCCGTATCATCTCCATTAACAACGTCAAATCCCCTATTTTTCTAGAACTCATCTTAATTACTCATCATTTGCATGCCAAAGCATACCCTCTAAGTGTATACAAATTTACCTCTAAAGGAGAATGGAGTTGTCTATCATCGTAGATTAAAAAAATGTAGCTGTCTATCATATGCGTATAAATGCTTATTGTAATGGGGTTGGATCACCAAGGACATTTGTCACTGTAATTTCAGAGGCTTACAATTAAATAAAGCTGGAATAATTGATCCACTTTTTGTACCCATGTTTTTATATGCTTGATACTTAACTAGTACATATTTCAGCCATTTTTGTTCCATTGTTAAGAATAGTTTGTAGATCTAGAGATTCTTTAACCCTGATTTGCCTGAACTATTCCAGGTTTCAGCGAGCTTTCCAAGGCCCTGACAATCTGTAGTCCCATCATCTGGCTCCACTCTGAATATAACATCTCTTCCACAAATATAAGTTATAACTTATAAAATTGCACATCACATGTTTATAGTACCCCAGGGAGGTTATGGTGGTTTCAATTTTCACCTAACCTTTACATTTGCATTTGCATTTTTCATAAAATTAGCATTACACGCTCGTGTATATTTGTGTTGATTTTAGTCCGATACTCTCTAGTCTTTCTTATTTTCGCTCTATTTTATACTAAGTTTTTATGATTCCTCTATACTTTATATAGTTGATTTGAGACCAAAACCTCAGTTCCACACATGGCCCCAAAATCAGGTCACATTTTTCACTCTTATTACGATTTTCTCACCAACAAGCAAAAAAATAGACAGAAATCTTCAAGTCATTCTGTTGCTTATAGCTATTATGGAAAAAAGTAGACTACATAATCTCAGATATCAACTGTCATTACTTTAATTTCTGGGCCTCTAACCAAAAGATATTTTTTCATACAAAGTATGACAAGGCTAAAGTAATAATAAATGGTAGTTTCAATGGTGAGCTATATTCACCATTGTTTTCTTTTGTAGCAGTTACTTGAAATATATCATCGTTTAAGATTTGAATTGGTTGAACATGTGACAAAGGCTGGAAGAAATCCTAGACTTTCATTTTTCCATCTTGTTGTTACAACTTGTTGAGGCTTACAGTTGCCCTTGCAAAAATTGTTTAAAAGAAGTAGTTGTTTCAGTTTCGAGCCAAATTGATTGAACAAATGGATACTGTCATTCATACCCACAGGAAAGGGATGCATTCAAAGAATAATTGATGATTATCTAAGGAAACAGAAAGGAAGGGTTTGCATTACCAACCTGTATTAGGGCCATTTTGAACCCTCTGCCTGAAGAATAATTAATGCATAATATCCTTAAAGGAATATATTAAGATTAAAAATTTAGTAGTTGATAATGAGGTATGTTTGGAACTGTATGACCTAATGAAAATTGTTTAACAGTTGTGCTTATCAGAAAGATAAAAAAATGCAGTGCAAAGCCTCTTCATAGCTTACCTTAATTTTCTACTACCAACTTGCCCTTAGAGACATTTGCTGAGTTCTGCCAAAATAGAAATAGAATATCCTTCTTTGATGAAAGATATAGGCATTGATGCATAATAATACCAAACATGCCTTCTGTTGCAGGGATGTGATGGAAGTCAGGAAAGCAAAACGCAAAGCTTGGGCACAAGTTGAAATGCTAAAGTCTGCTCTGGATGAACACAGTTTAGAATTGCGAGTGAATGCAACTAATGAAGCAAAAGCAACCTACCAACAGAGACTAGTAGCTGTTGAAGCTGAGATAGCTCACTGGAGAGAGAGGCTTGATGCTTCAGAGAGGTAGCGTCTCTTACCTGAGAGTTCTATATCTTTCCATGATTATTTGTAAATTTATGCCTTAAAAGTGACCATTGGTTCATGTATGTTATTGACAACTCTCAAAGAGTATTGTTGGGTAGCTTGAGAGCTTTTGAACTGCTTCACATTTACAAGTATTACTCAATTGTGTTTTTTCTTTGGCTAGCCCTGAAATCCGTTAACTACTCCAGTCTCCCTTATAGTCATCTTAGAAAGTAAAAGTTATTCTGTACCAATTTGTGGCCTCCTCAAATTGGTTTGCTGCCTTTTGTCCTCCATGATTTTGCTTTGAAATATGGCACGACTGGGGTGTTGACTAATATATCTTCTCTTTACCTGTTGAAATACTTAACTTAGAGAGTGTAGTCTTATTAATATTATTCATGTTCAATCTCACTGATTAAAAGCTTTTCTCTGGCTTTTAAAGTGGTGCTACATTTTTTTTAAACCTGGCTTTATGCAGAGATGTATTTGAACTCACTGAAGCACTGAAAGCTAAAAATGAAGAAGGAGAGGCTTATATATCTGAGATTGAGGTTTGTTTTCTTATCTTGAAATCAAATTGGGGTAAAAAGTAAAAACTCTAAAGCTGGAAGACAGTGTTTTTCATGTTGTTTATGATTTTGACAGACTATTGGCCAAGCATATAAAGACATGCAAACCCAGAATCAACGCTTGCTCCAACAGGTCACGGAAAGAGATGAATATAATATTAAGGTATGGAAAGGCGACTTTTCAGATTTTTTTTTTTTAATTTGTGGAATATTTTAGAGACCTCTTATGTCTTTTTTTTTCCAATGCATGCCATAATTTATGGTTTGTACTGCTGAAGATTCTGGTTTCAAAGTAATTATCTTGTGCACCATGTTCGGGGTAGAGGAAATTGTTCAGTGGGTCTCTCGGTCCAAAATAAAATGTCTTAAAACCTTATATGTTATTAGAGTCAAATTTCAACAGTATTTGATTGCAGGATTATATGAAATCCCACATATGGCTTGTTATTATGTGGGGAATTTCTAAATGATTTTTTGGACATATTCAGTGTATATTTGGATGTTATTTCAATTTGCTTTCCATTGTCGTTTGTAGCAAATTGAAAGCTGATAGAATCTGAAATTGATTACAGGATTTAAGTTTGAGTAGGACTAGACTTGAAGGTTGTTATTTACAAGTTTTGTGTAAAACATGTTCTTACTCATTTATTAGATTGAATATTACCATGTAGAATGTAACCTGGAGCACTGAAGGTTCTATTACCTTTGCTGTATAAATTATTGATTTGGATTATACTCTATAGTCAGTGATATGTTAGCTTATCAAATTGTTCCTATCATCATTTTTGCAATGTTCTTTTAGTCCCCATCTGTGCTAGAAGCATGCCATAGTTTGTATCTTTTCATGTCCCCATTTTCTGTCTGATCATTGTGTTTAGATTTGAGTTATAGAATCAGGCCTTTGTTACATCTTAGTGTTGTTGCTTGTCTAAAAAAGGTTCTTGTTTGATCGTGATTCAAAGTCTATATACATTTTATGGATAGTCCAATGGTGCAGGGTTCACGTAATCCCCAACCATTGATTTTGCATGTTGTATGGTTATGACTACAAGTACAAATAGGGATATGGATATTGTATCCAGCGATTCTGTTTAGTACTTTTGTTTTGATATCACTAGGAACAAAATATACATACACACATTACATATTTATTAGTAGGGGTCTCATATTATGGAAGGGTCGAAGAAGGATCTTAGAAAATCATAGGTTGGATTAGAGTGTTCAATTAGTGTTTTTAGGGTTGGGTGGTGAAAGAGGGGTCTTCGCTGAATTTTTCTCCAACCATGCATGATAATTGAAAAATTTGAAATAAACAAGGATTTCGTGGCGTATTTCATCAACCCTTGCATCTTTGCAACCTCTCCCATGATGCTGTCTTGATTTTAGTGTAACCTATGATTTCCTAGGGCCAAATCTTAAGTGTCACGAATAAGTTATCAATTAATTTTTTTTCTTTCTTCTAGTTAAATGAGTTGTTTGTTAGAAACTGCCCATTATCCATGCATTAGCTAAGGGTGCATCAGCTACCAGTTAGCTATCGCTGGAAAAGAAATTTTGTGCTTAAGCAGGACCATAAGCTCAGTGTTGTAGGTATTCTTAGGTTTAAATCTAGGCTCCAATACATTCCTCGGCACTCAAGGTTATCTTGGAATCCAATTAAATGATTTGTATCCGTGAGCAACATTGGATCTGCATCTTTCCAAGGGTTGGGACTTTCTTCAACTTCCCATTTTAAGGTAGCATTACTATTCCTTGTGCTTTTGACATTTTAAATAATAAATATGCTACAATAAAAAACGAAAATACAAATATTAAATCTTGTAGACATAATTATGTCAATAGGTGAGTTATGAACATAAATCAAGTCTACCTCAAGTTTCGAGCTAAATCAAATGGACTTTGAGAAAAAAGAGAGCAGGTGAACACACTTGGATTCTCTAGCAAGTTTACAAAGGGTAATGGTGAATATTAATTGTGAAATACCTCCCTGAGCTGGTTAAGATTATTAATGACAACTATATATATGCACGGGTGGCAAAGTTTGGTGATAAGTCCTGTATTTTGTTTTTGCAATGATTTATGGAGTTTGAGGATATGCCCTTATTTGAAATCCTTATGGCATGCTTAGGTGGCAGGGTGGGGTGCATAAATTTTGAAGATAAATGTTTTGACCATGTCATTTGCAGCAAGGGATTCACAAGAAGCCCAAGTGCAGTTTTCTTTGAAGCGAGGCGTGCCTGCTGTGATTGGTGTAATGGGGACACAACAGCTTCCTTACCCTTCCCATAGTAGGGATCAAAACGTCGAGATTTGCGAAATCATCCAACGCAGCTCCTTATTTACAATTCTCCACTGCGTAAATGACCACTTTCATAAATACTAGTTACTGGTAAGTTGTAATAGTAATAATTATGTAGTTTGTAGATTGATATCTATCATAAATTTGTTTGAATATCATCATTGTCAAGCAATAACAACTTCTTAAAGGGTGCTAGCTCAATGGTAGAGCACCTGCCTAATTATGGGCAGGAGGTTGGTGGTTCGATTCCTCTGTGCCCTATCATAAATTTGTGACTACAAAAACGACTAAATTCACATATATGCGACTATTAGTAGCTAATTTCTCGTATCTTAGTCGTATTTAGCTTAGTCATTAATATGTTAACTTCTAGTAGTTTATTTAGTCATATATTTGGTCATTAATGGTTGCAATCAGTGACTAAATCAATGATTAATTCAGTGACTAAATCAATGACTAAATCCGTGACTAAATCAATGACTAAATCATTAACTATCAATGACTAAAACAATGACTAAATCATTGACTATCAATGACTAAATCATTGTCTATCAATGACCAAATCAATGACTAAATCAATGACTAAATCAGTGACTACTAAGTCAAGCTATTAATGACTAGTGAAATACGACTAGCTATAAGATAGTGGTAATTTGCTACTATTAGTCACTGATTCAAAAATAGTCATTTATAGCCTGATTTTAGTCATTTTTTTAGTCATTAATTTCTCATTTTCTACTAGTGTATGCAAATTACAAAATATTCCAGGGCATAGGAGAGGGATAAGTTAATTAAAGTGGCACACTTCATTCATGTTAAAACACCTCATTCAACTGCTAATATTGCTGATATTTTTATGAAAAAAATATTTTGTCTTCATGGGATTCCAAAGGTAATTATTTATGACCAAGATCCTAAATTTATAGGAAATTTTTGGAAAACTTTATTCAAGGGATTAGACACTAAACTAAATTTCAGTACTTCCTATCATCCGTAAACAGATGGACAAACATAAAGAGTTAATCAAGTACTAGAATATATGCTACAAATATATGTTAGTGATTATACTAAGAAGTGAGAGGACTTTTTACATTTAGTTGAATTTGCTTACAATAACCATTATTAGACTTCAGCAAAGCTTAGTCTTTTTAAAATTTTATATGGCAGAAAGCGTAACAAGCCAATTACATGGAGTAATCCAGTAGATCGATTGATGTTAGGACTTGACATGTTAAAAGCATTGGAACTAATAGTGAAACAGGTACAAGGAAATTTGAAAACTAATCAAGACAAGAAAAAGAGCCATGCTGACCTTAAAAGAACACTAAAGGAGTTCCAAGTCGGTAAGCATGTGTTTGTTAAGGTTAAACCAAAGAAAAACTATTTTAAATTAGAAAGATGTGCTAAATTAGCACCCAGGTATTGTGGACCATTCGATATTTTGACAAGAGTGGGTTCGGTGGCTTATCAATTAACATTACCACCTAATCTTAAAATAGCTAATGTTTTTCACATATCTATTTTGAAGAAATATATACATGATGCTACTCATGTGATTGATTGGAATTTGATTCAGGTTGAACCAAAAGGATATTTTTTGGTGGAACCAGATTGTATTCTCGATGGGAGGGAAATTTTTCTCTGGAATCGCACCATTGGACAGATAAAGTTGCAGTGAAAACACCTCAGTCTAGATGAACCGACTTGGCAACTAGAGAGCGATATGTAGGTGGCATATCCAAAAATTTTCAAACAAGACTCATAATAACTTAAGCAACATCGCGGGCGATGTTGTGCTTAAGGGGGGGTGTTTGTAACATACCCAAAAACTAGAAAATTAAATATTTAATCTTTATTTCACCAAAACATTATGTTAAATTTTATTATGACCAAGTGGTCAAAGATGACTGTAATTGAAGAATTCTTTATTTTATTAATTAATAAATGGAGACACCTATTCAAGGGAGACTATTAAGTGAGAGCTCACTACCATTAGGAGGAAGGAGCAGCTGTAAAAGGCTAACTGACAAATGGAAGCACCTGCATTCACTTTCTAGTTGTTGCAAAAGCATAATCCCTAAAAAAATGGTCATGTTCCTTGAGAGGGGGGGAATTGAGATGGGTGGCTCATTAATTATAACTAACCCTAAGACCTAGGAAATATTATATAAACCATCAAATTGAGCAAGAGGCTCACTACTCATTCTAATTTCCGAGAGAATGACTTTGTGATTGCTGCAAACTGAAAAGTCAGGCACACAAAGAATTTGCTGAGGGGATAGCTAAAGTGAATTGCTGAGCTAAGTTGTAGAAGTATGTTGTGTATCAGAGATATATGTCCTAGTGGTGTAGGGAGCAAGCTTGGGGTTCCTAAGGATGTGATTGGCTGCTTCAAGAAAGGTTGTGTGGAACAATCTCCCTTGGGTTTTGGTTCCATTCTTCTAAAAACCCTTCCAGGTTCTAACTCTAATCCATTTATGTCCTTATTTAATTCTGATATGTAAGCTATTTCAAGTGATGTATAGTTTATGAAGTTAGTATTTCAAAAAGACTGATTGATTTATAAATGAAAATAAATTATCCCCTTTATTTTTCCTTTCACTAAGGTGATGTACTCTAGTATAGGGGATATAGATTTAAGTATGATTGGAAATTATAGAATGATCTTATGAGAATGCTTTTCCTTTGTTCCAGAAGTATTTAGGTAATTGTTATAAGTTACTGTAACTTAATGATTAGTTCAGATGTAGATTGAGTGTTGATTCCTTTTACCTACTTTTCAATAATAGTTGTCTACCTATTACTTCCCTTAAATTTTGGCAGTTTAATCATATTTGGGCAGAATCCAATTTTATTTTGAATTGTTCTGTTTTGAAAATAATCTATAGTTCTTAATCTGAGAATCAATAAATAACTAGAGTGTTATTTCAACTATGTTAATACTAAAATAAATATTAAATGAAAAACACCATGTTGAAGCAATCAACAGATTTTAGCTCTATTTCCACACTTCCAATCATTTTGGTGTTGTTTGTCTTAATAAGAAGACTTTACATAATATCTTAATTAAACTCTAAAATTAAAGATTAATCAATAATAAACTACACAGAATTAAATTTTATATTCTTTATACTACTAAATCATTACACATAGCAACCGGATTTAAAACATTAAAAGTGAAACCCTCTTAAAAATTTACTCGAGTAATATATTTTAGTCTATTAAATAAGATAAATGCTTCATGGCATTTTCTTCCAACAAAACACTTGAAAAAAAAATAAATCATAAGATTCCAATTTATGAATCCTTGAACAAGATTTATGGCTCATCCTTTAAATCCTTTTCTTTTAAAATTACAAAAACCCCACGTCTAAATTCATTTAGTTAATATATTTTTATTTAGTGTATCTTGGCTATATGGCTAGATTTGTATTACAATCTATAAAATATTTATTTAAATGAATTCTAGGTTAAACAATAGCAAGAAAACTGTTTATACCATCGTTATTAATTTTTATAGTTAACCCACACAGATTTATTTAAAGATATATTATAAAATAAACGTTGTTTAGATTTTGTTTTTTAAATCCAAATCATAGAGTTCTATTAGCAGTTTCAGGGTTTAAAAAAAACAACAAAGCTTCAACAACCTCATGGGCCACACTATCATTGGGTTTTCTTAAAAAGTATAAATGGCCGAACATGTTTTTAACAAGGCTTTTGAGAATTTACCCTAACCAGTAGTCGGGAGATAATCCTTTTAATAAAACATTGATAGAGAGATCCTTTGACTCTAACCTATAGGATTCAAATCTCCTCAATTAACTAAATTTTTCAATACTCTCAGCTTGTAAATAAAAGTAAACTCAGGGAAAAGTTACCCGAATCAACTGAAAGATACTTAGTTTTAATAAATCTATATTTTAGTAGTTGTATGTACAAGAAATTTGAATAACAATGTTCTGGTCTTATGGACTTTTTCAATTGTTTAAAAAAAATTAAAATAAAATATAATTAGTACAAGCAGACCATTAGAGTTACTTAAATGGATTTATGGCCCTCACAGGTTCTTACAAATACCTGTACATTATTTTTTTTAGACAAATCTACAATATTTGAAATCTTATAGCTTGGAATTTTTAGACACCTTTGTTATGTTTTTACCCACATCAAGGCACCCAACTCATCCCCAGTGTCGCATGAAGGTAAGGACGAGATCTTACCGGCTGACAGGTCTTCAATCGTGATCCATCACCTAAATCCCAAACCCTCGTCATGAGGTAGTCACTGATTTTTCTACATTGTAAACATTCTCGAAGTTAAGTGACAGCCTTTCAACTTTGGTAATAAAAAAAAAGAAATAAGTAATAAAACAAAGTTTTTGAAAGAGTAATGTACCCTTCTTGTTGTCTGCTAAACTCATTTTTCCCAACCAACACCAACGCAAGGGGATGAGTTACACATGTTTACAATCGATAGTGTAAGGAGTTTTCATGAGCAAAGATTTAGACAGGTCTGCCATTGTTTCCCTCTGAAAGCAGCAACAAAGATTTCTTAGCCAAAGCCAAGAGCAAAATGGAATGCACGCTAACCTCCAAACAAACCCTATTAATCTGATAAGCTCAATCTTCAAAGAACAATAAACCTCCTTACCTTTGCAGTGCATTTGATTTCCAACAGTTGGATTTGATACAAAAGTCACATGGGCTGTGTTAAAAATAAATTTATGGTGTGTCCTTGCATAGTAAGAACATAAAAGCAATGTTTTTAAGGTGGGTTTTCAACCTTAGCATCAAGGTTCTTAAACCATTCTTTTTTTCTCATACATAAATAACCAAAAAAAGAGATAGGGTAACAATAATGTCTATGATATTTTTTTTGATTGAAGGTTAATTATTTTGCTAGCAAACACCTTCCACGAAAAATCTTTTCACATGTAACAAAGGTTCATAAAGGCCCATGTGTTAGCCATACAAGACTAAGTAAGACAAAGTCCCTAACTTTCAAACGGCTCTGAGTACAAAACCATGCAACTAAAGCATTAATAAAAAGTTGCCACATTTTTTTATAATAATTTGTTTACTTGACTTGTTATCAACAAAGTATCGTAAGAGAAGGTTTATTCATGCATCCTTAAAACAACATAGGA
>LPNX010660296.1:30000-31600 GCA_001517045.1 Pseudotsuga menziesii | reverse complement strand
TATATATGCTTTAAAAATGTGAGCTATTACACTCCTTCCACTGGTAGCTGGTAAATAGGGTGTTGTAGCATCCTTTCAGTAGTAGTTGATAAACTAGGGGGTTGTAGCCTCTTTCCAATAGTTGCTGGTAAACAGGGTGTGATAGTATCCTTTTCTGTAGTAGTAAGAAAAACTATTTGTAAATAACAATTTTGCACTAATAAGACGTATTGGTAGTTTACCCTATTGGGCTTCCACATTAAAATTGTGTTTTGTATATTCTTGTTATTATGTGTTTTTAATGATAGATTTAAAAAGTGGTTAAATTAGTAAAAGGATAACAATACTTATTCACCCCCCCTCCCCCCTGAGTCAGTATTGATCAATAAACCAACACTTTTTTGGAAAGAACCCTTAACCATATATTCAGTCTGTAAACCTACCTCAGTTATTAATTTTAACTTGAAGTTTTGTTTATCCTAACTATATCTAGGGTTTGATTATGAGGCAAGAACTCTGCCCTAGAAACATAAATCAATATATATACAAGGGTGTGTGCAAGAAGTTGAGGGTCTCTTTTTGCGCATAAGATGCAATACAAAACAGACAAAACAAACATCCATCAACTTGCATGGATATTTTGAGACACTTACACAATGAATCTTGCAATTAGTAAAAAACAAGAAACGTAGGAAATTGAATGACCTTTCCAAATATATAACTTTTTTTCTATTGAAAATGTTGTTAAATATATAAAGTTAGATATTTTTAAATGGGCACTTTTTATTTTTAGGACAAATTATAAGGTATATGTTTTTGTGGGTGCAACGTCTAATTGTCTAAATGATGGAATAAACTTACGAAAACCGATATACATATAGATAACATATAGGACTAGTGCACATCTATTTTTCCAATAATAAAAATAATATTTTTAAATTTGTTTTTAAATATCGAAGAGATCAAACCTTGAAAATGGTATGTCAATTGTGGGTGCATCATTTGAATGTCTTAATGTAATTATTTGGAAGTGGTTTTTTTATATCATGTAGAGGTTGGTCTTCTTTAGGGCACCATACAATTTTTTTTTTTAAATGGTTGAGAAACAAAAGAAATATGGACAAAACACTAACGGTGTGTTTTTTGAGTTGAGGAGTGATGACAGAAGATAAATAGGAAAAAAATAGAAAAAATTATGTATTCTTGTTAAAATTTACATATTTAGAATCTGCAAAAAAACCATATCTATTTCTAAAATCTCATAAAGAATGGAGGTGTGCGGCATAATCAGATGAACCGCTAAACATGAGAATATTGGAAATTTGGATATAATGCTGAATTAGCCATGGTTTATCATACTCCATGGCATAGGCATGTTGAATACGAAGCAAAGTACAAAGCAGGCACATAGGAATAGGAATTCCACAAAAGCATGGGTGGAGGCTTGACCTTGTCATTTGGTGGGAATTTTTTTTGAATTTAATTAATACGCGAGCACGATTTAGTAAATCAAAAATGCATGCGTGATTTAGTATAAGACAAATGTGTGTGCATTTTATAAAATCCAAACGCATCCGTATTGTAGTTAACATCATTTTCATCATTATCATCAACACCATCG
>LPNX010660296.1:0-27500 GCA_001517045.1 Pseudotsuga menziesii | reverse complement strand
CATCATCATCATCATCATCCTCATCATCATCATCACCTTCATCATCATCACCATAACCATCCTCATCCTCATCATCAGCATCCTCATCCTCATCATCACCATGATCATTGATCATCGATCATCATCATCAACATCACCATCATCATCATCATCATCATCTTCATCATCACCATCTTCATCATCATCATCATCTTCATCATCACCATCAACATCATGAACATCATCATCACCAGCGTTGTCGTCGTCATCATCATCATCATCATCACTGCCATCGTCATCATCATCATTATAAACATCATCCTCATCCTCATCATCATCATCACCACCATTGACATCATGAACATCATCATCACCAGTGTCGTTATCATTGTCATCATCATCGTCGTCGTCATCATCAACACCATCATCATCATCCTCATCATCCTCATCATCGTCATCCCATCCTCATCATCATCACCATCATCACCTTCATCAACATCATTGTCATCATCATCATCATCAACATCATCATCATCATCCTCATCCTCCTCCTCATCATCATCACCTTCCTCATCGTCATCATCATCATCATCATCAACATGATCATCATCATCACCATCAACATCATGAACATCATCATCACCATCATCGTCATCATCATCAACATCAACATCAACATCATCATCGTCGTCGTCGTCATCATCCTCATCATCATCATCACCTTCATCATCATCATCATCACCATCCTCATCCTCATTCTCATCATCCTCATCATCCTCATCATCATCATCACCTTCGTCATCATCATCAACATGATGATCATCATCACCATCAACATCATGAACATCATCATCACCAACATCATCATCATCATCTCCATCAATATTGCCATGATCATCATGTTCATCATCATCTCCATCTTCATGATCATCATCATATTCATCATCAACATTAACATCATCAACATCATCATCACCATCCTCATCATCACCATGATCATTGGTCATCGTCGTCATCATCAACACCAACATCATGAACACAATCATCACCATCCTCATTGTCATCATCATCATCATCGTCATCATCATTAACATCATCGTTATCAACATCAACATCATCATCACCAACAACATCATCACCAACATCATCATCATCACCAATCACCATAAACATGATCATCATCATCACCATCATCATCACCATCATCATCTATCATCGATCATCATCATCAACATCACCATGATCATCATCACCATCGTCATCATCATCATCATCATCATCACCTTCATCATCATCATCACCAACAACATCACGAACATCATCATCACCATCGTCATCATCATTATCATCATCATCATCATCACCATCATGATAATCATCATCGTCTTCATCACCATCAGTGTGGAGGGATGGAGTAAGGGAGAAAAAGGAACATATAGGGAGGGATGCAGAGAGAATGAGGGAGGTATATTTAGAAAGAGATAGGGATACGTAGGGATTATTGGGGCTATAGAGAGAAACATTTATTTGCATGAAAAGAATGGAACACTAAAAACATTTGTTTTGTTGCTAGCCATAGAAAACATTTGGGAAGTTATGATCTTATTCGCTTCCCTAGCCATGCACCCACTCTATTAATTGTGCTTAACCATATCACGTGCGCATTATACTTATACAAATCGCGTATGCGCTTTTACTCTATATAGCATGTGCACGTTTTGGGACTGTAAAAACAGTGGATTGTTCTTGTCCGAGAGCAACTTCACTTTGTTTTTATGAATTTATCCGATTACTGTGTGTTTTTTTTTTTCAGGAGCACGAGCCCGCCTGTGAAAATACCCACAATTTACACATTTTCCATCATTCTTTTTGTTATGCATGTGCAACATTGAGGATATCTTTCATGGTTGAGGAGCACACCAGATAAGATATCAAGCTTCAATGTCATTCCATGGTGATGGTGGATATACACAATTCTACAAGAAAATCAGCTTGATGAACAATTTATGATTTAACTTTCATTTGTTTATTATTCAAGAGAACCAAAGGTAAATCTTCCCATTCATTATTGTTTTGATGGGAAATTTGAACAATTGAGAAGGAAGATTGAAGCACCTTGAAGGATCAATAGTTATAAAGCAAGTTAAAGGTTTGAAAGCTTGTAATTTAGGAGCAACAAAAAAAACATTATTGACATTGATCATTGTGGTGATGGGGAATGTACGTAACCGAGGAACAAAATCAACTAGGAAGAAGAGACCTCAAGAATTCATCGAAGAAGAGAAAGAAAATAAAAGAATAGACATGATGAATCAGAGGATTTCTTTGGAAACTAATCCAAATCCAATTATAGAGGATACAACGGTTCATCCTATTAATCCAGCACAAGAAAAAAGGAAGCATTCACTAGAGGGACCTTCAATTTCCACAATATTTGTTGAACAAGCACCCCATGGAAGTATTCAAGAAGCAAAGCGTAGGTGCTCATTAGGGGATGTTTCAAATCCCACATCAAGTCAAAGTGATAAGTTACCATCTCAAGACGAAGCTCATGAAGAGGCATTGTACATGGAGCCTACTATTGAAGAGGCATTGGACATGGAGCCTATTGTTGAAGAAGAAAATTCTATCCAAACCATCGATGAGGATGTTGGACTTCCACCATCCAACTACCAGGAAGAGAATGAAGGACAACAAGTTGCTACTGAAATGCCAGAGCGTATTTTTGATGCACTAGATGATAGAAATCCAACCCCCTTACCTCCATTAGAAATCACACGTTGGAGAACTCCAAAGCATATACAAGTTGATGAAGGACTCCTCAGTTCCATTGAAGGTACGCTATCTAAACATAGTATTGCTTATCAAACTCAACAAATACTAAATAAATATTTTGTTTCTAAATGTGATGGAGATAAACGTAGATTATTTTTATCATTGTTAAAATCTAGGGGCATGGATATTGTTAGCAAATCATTAGGGATAAAGATTATAGAGCCTTCTGGACCAAGTTCTCATGTAGTTAAAAGCTTAGTAGACGCATTTGGTAAAATTGGTAAGAACGCACGGTCAAAGGACCGCAATGCGGCTCGTCGTGTGTTGTCACAAGAAATTGTAAATAAGAACACCAGGGTCCTTCGTTTTCTCAAGCGTACATCTAAACTAGTTAATTTGAATGTGAAATGAATGTAAAAACCCTCCATAGGTATTATATTAGAAGATAACATCTTGACACAACCACCGAGACATATTTTTGGGCCTTTATTGGTTGGTTTCCATATCATCACATTAAGCTAGTTGTTGCAGTAAAGGGACTAATGCAAAGTTTTTGGCATGATCACACAAGGCCTTCTTCAAACCAGAAGGATGTACTAAAACTGAGAAGGGGTTCAAAGGAATGTGAACCACATATTAAGCATCTTCTTGATATAACACACACATAACTATATGAGAAATTTAGGAATGAACATAGACAATTGAATTTGGGGCAAAGATATTTTGAGAAATGTAAGCCCTGGTATGTTAGAATAAATACTCTTTGTAACACTTGTTGTTGTAGATACCATGTAGAATATGAATATTACTATGAAACATTTTTGTACATTCACCGTGTGTTGCATACTAACCATGTGTAGGATTGCTCCTTGACAATACCACCGACCTCATCAAGAGAATTCATTCATAGTATCATGTGCAATAGGCTTGAGAGGCAAACTTACTATGCAAAATCCTGTTTGGATGGAACTTGCTCCAATTGTGCTGGAATGGCATTATTGAGCCAATGTATGCATGAGAATGGAGACAATGAATTTTGGAATATGGTTACAGACATGAAAAATTCCAAATATATCAGCCATGAAATGGTCCTAGGGAAAGAAAGCAAAAAAATACAATTGGTGACATCTCAGGTACATGCATTTATCTATAAATTTATGTTTGAACAGTTGCATTTCATTCCTTACTTACAAAAAAAACTAATATTGAGATCATTTTGTGTCAACAGGTACAAGTTAGTGTCTTCGTCAAGTAAATTATTGAAAAGACACGTCAATATGTTCAGCATTTCCACTTGGCATGACGGCAGGATGAGAAGTTTAGAATATGCAGAGATACATTTTCTCGTGTTACTATACTTTCAGCTATTGATTTTGTCGAGAACTACGCTTTGAAACCTCAAAATGAGATCCAAAGTCAGTATTATCACTCTGAGCAGGTTTCCTTGATGGTGCATATCACATATAGGCATGGCCCAAATAGCAGTGAAGAGCAAAAAGAAATTCCAAAGAGATATCACTTCTACATAAGTGATGATAGGTGCCATGACTTCCACTATGTACATCATTGATCCATCATGTTCTATGATCATTTGAAGGGCAGGAACATAAAGATGGATCGACACTAGATTTGGTTTGATGGATGTGTTGGTCAGTTCAAAAATGCACGCATATTTAAATGGTTGTGTTCATTACATAAAAACTACAAAGTTCCACATATGTGGAACTATTTTGAGACTGGGCATGGTAAAGGAGAGCATGATGGAGCCGGAGCATGTGTCAAAATAGCCCTACGAAGAGAGGAATTGAAATTATCTACAATATCTACTATTTGAAATGCTCAATCTATAGTCAGGTGGTGCATGTCAGTAATGGGAGAGGAATCAACTATGCGAGTAGAATCCACATGAAAGAGACACGTGGAGAGATTTTTTTTGGGAGGTGGTAGACATAGATCATTCACATGCATGGGAATGCAAAACTATTCCTAGGACTCATGGCTTTCATTCGGTTCAAAGCTTCGATAACCCAATATTTGAAATTTGGACCAGAAAACTCGCTTGTTTTTGCTCGCCTTGTTGTGATGGTGACTGGGATGTGTGGGAATCATTGGATTGGGTTGATGGATGGGATCACATATCACTTCCACTTGATCAACGTGCAATTGTTGAGTTAAATCCATTGGAAGAATACCAATTTCCTATTTCTATAGATTTTGATTATGTATCAGACCTTGTACAACCTGGTATGATGCATTTCCTTAACATTTTTTTGTAAAATTTACGTAGTCTTGAAACTCACATTAATGGCCTTGTATCACATGAAAAATATTTTCTCATATACCTACAATCATACTATGCAGGACACATATACGCAGTGGTTTCCTCAAAATATAGTTAATGGGGTGTTGATTACTGGTTGGCACGTTGTATAGAGGGAAAGAAAACCCTCATTATGTCCATGATTGATGATGAAAACAACCACTTCCCCATTGGGTCTATGGTTGTTAAAAGTGAATACATTACACATGACAACAATGCAAGAAAGAAGGGTGGATATGTTTACAGGGATTACAAACCAGGTGCAAGTGTGTATCACTTTACCAATTTAATCATTGGTACAAACCTCCAGGTACAAACAATGCCTAGTCAGAATTCATCGAAGGTACGCTACTTCTTACCAGATACAGAGCACACTAAGAGACTAATGGAGACCATCATTATAAGAGATGATCCAGAAAGCTTGGTTGTATGATAATATGTGGGATCCAGCATGATGAGGTATGTATCATAATTTTAATTTTCCCATGTATGTTTCTTATGATTATGTCAATTTTGTGTTCTTAATATGCCAAATTTTCCATAATGTTGTTTATAAATATGCCAAAAATTCTCTTGTATGTCAAGTTAATGAACATGCCAAAAATTCTCTTGTATGTCAAGTTAATGAACATGCCAAATTTTACATATGATCAATAAACCATATATATCAATCATACGAACATTTCAAGATCTCATTCACATGATATACATAACATTAGAATACATACATGTACCTCTGTAGGTCATACCTATCAAAGTTCTTTGTAGGCTCTCTTACAGGACTAAAACCCTAATTTTCCAAGTAGGTAATATTGTCAATGTTTTCAGTCAATATATACAACTAGTATGATGGAAACAAGATGCCACAACGATAAACTTATGTTTTAAGACTTGTATAGTTTCCTTATTTGTCACCTCTTATACTCGCATGTCCATTTCCAAAGGGGTAGTGCCTAGTAGTGTTGGAATTTCATCTCATTTTTTTTAATGAGAAGTTTAATTTCTACTTGAAAGATAATAAAATCTAATAAGATATTTGGGCCAAAGCTAGACAATGCATTTCATTCCAGCAAAGGCAGAACTTGGAAAACCCTATCCCTAACTACGGTTTATTGTTTAACATGCATGGCCCATAACCATAACCCTACCAAGGAAACCTTAATCCTAACCCTAATCTTATCTTACTGTCACAACCCAATTCAGAATCAATCTAATGTCCAACTCGACTTTTTCAAATCCGATGGATTTATGCTTCAAATCATGTTGATTCATGAAGTTGAATTTAGTGTGCATGTAGTGAGATCATTGAAACCTTTAAATATAATAGTTTTTTCATGCACGGTTTCCGTTCTATGCCCCGGGTAAGGATTCAACAAGTGTCCCTGAAAGCCTGTAGGAGGTGGAATTCAATGCGCCATAGAATCATGGCCATTGCTCGGATCGATGAATCGCTGGCTCCATTGGATTCAAGACATCGGGATAGTGCTAGGGTGGCCCTCTAATTTGGTTCCATGGAGAAGAGACCATTATTTTTGTCAATTTTGGAAACTAGGGTTTTGCTCAGCAAGTGAATGTGAAATTTTTGCACATGGTGGTCAAATTCTCATATTGCTCGATCGTGAAGGTGTGTCTAGCATTTCCACATAACACATGCCTCAACACGCTTGCATGACCCATCGGAAGCCCTTTTTTATGCACGGTTTCCAATCTATACCTCTGGTAGGGATTCAATAGGTGTCCCTAAAAACGTGTAGGAGGTGGGATTCAATGTGCCACATAATCATGACCGTTGGTTGAATCGAAGAACTGTCAACTTCGTTGGATTCGATACATCAATATAGTGCTAGGGTGGAACTCTAATCTAGTTCCATGGAGAAGATAGCATTATTTTGGACAATTTTGGAAACTAGGGTTTTGCTGAATAAGTGAATGTGAAATTTTTGCACATGGGGGTAAAATTTCCATATTGCTCAATCATGAAGGTGTTTCTAGCATTCCAACATAACACATTCCTAAACATGCTTGCATGACCCACAAAAAGCCCTTTTTTTATGCACGGTTTCCATTCTATGCCTCGGGTAGGGATTCAACAGGTGTCCCTGAAAGCCAGTAGGAGGTGGGATTCAATATGCCACAGAATCGTGACCGTTGCTTGGATCTACAAACCTTCAGCTTTGTTGGATTCAAGACATCGAGATAGTGCTAGGGTGGACTTATAATATGGTTCCATGGATAATATACCATTACTTTGGTCAATTTTGGAAACTAGGGTTTTGCTTAGTAAGTGAATGTGAAATTTTTGCAAATGGGGGTTAAATTTTCATATTGCTTGATTATGAAGGTGTGGATAGAGTTCCCACATAAAACATGCCTAAACACGCTTGCAAGACCCATCAGAAGCCCTTTTTTAGGCACGGTTTCCATTCTATGCCCCGGGTAGGGATTCAACAGGTGTCCCTAAAAGCCTGTAGGAGGTGGGATTTAACATGCCACAAAATCATGACTGTTGCTCAGATCGAAGAACTTTTAGCTCCATTGGATTCAGGACATCGGGATAGTGCTAGGGTGGCCCTGTAATCTGGTTCCATGGAGAAGATACCACTATTTTGGTCAATTTTGGAAACTAGGGTTTTGCTCACTAAGTGAATGTCCAATTTCTGCACATAGGGGTCAAAGTAGCATATTGCTCGACTGTGAAAATGTGGCTAGTGTTCCCACATAATAAATGCCTAAACAAGCTTGCAAGAACCACCGGAATCCCTTTTTGATGCATGATTTCCGTTCTATGCCACAAGTAAGGATTCAACACATGTCCTTGAAAGTCTGTAGGAGGTGGGATTCAACTTGCAATAGACTGATGACCATTCCTTGGATCAACAAACCATCATATTCATTGGATTTAGGACATTGAGATAGTTCTAGGGTGGCCCTCTAATCTGGTTCCATGGACAAGGGACCATTTTTTTGGTAAATTTTGGAAACTAGGGTTTTGCTTAGTAAGTGAATGTCCAATTTTTACACATATGGGTCAAATTCACATATTTCTCAACCATGAAGGTGTGGCTAGTGTTCCCACATAATACATGCCTAAACAAGCTTACACGAACCATTGGAAGATATTTTTGATGAACGGTTTCCATTCTATGCCCCGGGTAGGGATTCAACAGGTGTCTCTGAAAGTCTACAGGAGGTGGGATTCAACGTGCCATAGAATCATGACCGTTGCTTGGATCAACAAACCATCGGGTCCACTGGATTCAGGACATCGAGGTAGTGCTAAGGTGGCCCTCTAATATAGTTCCATGGATAAGGGACCATTTTTTTGGTCAATTTTTGAAACTAGGGTTTTGCTCAGTAAGTGAATGTCCAATTTCTGCACATAGGGGTCAAATTCGCATATTGCTCGACCGTGAAGGTGTGGCTAGTGTTCCCACATAATACATTCCTAAACAAGCTTGCATGAACCACCAGAAGCCCTTTTTGATGCATGTTTTCCATTCTGTGCCCGGTAGGGATTCAACAGGTGTCCGTGAAAGTCTGCATGAGGTGGGATTCAACATGCCATAGAATCATGACCGTTTCTCAGATCGGCAAACCGTTGGCTCCGTTGGATTCAGGACATCAAGATAGTGCTAGGGTGGCCCTCTAATCTAGTTCCATAGACAAGGGACCATTTTTTTGGTCCATTTTTGAAACTAGGGTTTTGCTCAGTAAGTGAATGTCCAATTTCTACACATATGGGTCGGCTTTGCAAATTCCTTGACCGTGAACATGTGGCTAGCGTTCCCATATCGAACCTGCCTAAACATTATTGCATGACCCACTGAAATCCCTTTTTGATGCATGGTTTCCACTCTATGCCCCGGTTAGGGATTCAACGGGTGTCGCTAAAACCCTATAGGAGGTGGGATTTAACATTCCATAGGTTTATGACCGTTGCTTGGATCGATGAACCGTCAGCTCCATTGGATTCAGTACATTGTTATAGTGCTAGAGTGGCCCTCTACTTTGGGTTCATGGAAAAAGGATCATTTTTTTTGTCAATTTTGAAAAGTAGGGTTTTTATCAGTAAGTGAATGTGAAGTTTTTGCACATAAATGTCATCTTGAAGGCGATTGTAGATCTTCCCCTCATACAAGAGATGCGAGCATTTGTACAATGAAATGTAGGAGGAGACAATTCCATTATGTCAGTAACCATGTAATGGAACATGTTTATGTTTAGAAACAAGTGGCCATTATATTATGTCATTATTACAAAATGTATATATATATTCACGCTATGAATGCTTCGAATAATACTTCATAAACATGAATTTATAAAACAAGATTCAGAATAGTACTTATCTAATCAATTTAAACTATAATAAAATCGCACATCACTTTCATCTCTTTCAAAGTTGTTACTCAAGGTCATTCATTAAATTCCGTGTACATTAACAAAATGATAAAATAATGTGTAGGACATACATAATGTGCAGGATATAGTCATAACCATTATTTTGAATCAACCTTATAATACTCGGATACTTTTAGGTTTGATGTGTATCCGATGTATTCATTAGATGGAATACATCATGCCAAACAATAATTTTATTTATGTAGACCATAGTGGTGCATCACTTAAGTGTGTCAACTTCATGCATCCTTTAAAGGTTTGCTAGGTTTTTATGTGGGTAAGGTGCTTTTGGATTCCACCAAGTTGGATCAGTTGCTTAGCTGTGCTGGGTGCTTAAATGTGTATTAGACCTATGTTCCATCTTTTTGAATACAATTTGACATTGTTAATATAAAAATGTATATGTAATTGGATTGTGGTAAAAAACAATTAAAATGTACATTTTTGTCATTAGGTAATATTGGAATTGTGCATTGTTCTCAAATTTATAACCGATATCTCCATGCAATCATAAAATCTATAAAAATTTGGGAACATTACACATAGAAACATTCTTCGCCACACATGTATAATCACACTTAAAATACTGAACCATGAATATCTCAAGAGCCTTGATATGAAATGTTTTTTATATCATGAAAGTTATAATACAAAAATAGAAGGCCTATCTATGGCCTGTCAATGTACATGTATCAAAAACATATTTGATGTACATGTACAAACAAAAGTACATATGTCCTAGATTGTGCCCCTATACTCTAACTCCCGATTGTACAAAAAAATACATATTTTTCCTGGACTAACACATCAAAAATCTAACTTTCTCTTATTTTTCCCGGACCATGATGCTTTTTAGCTCTATCTACGACCACTCTTCATCTCTGGTGACTACAAATCAATGACAATATTTCTTGATCAAGTAACTGAACTAGTACTGTCCATCAATAACAAAGTTTGAAAATTTAAATTATGGCTCAGTTGTAAATAAAAAAAAGACTCATTGCATCTGTTAGGGGTATAGGTGCCTCTGTTGTCCTCCACCTTGCAGAGAGCCTCTCTTCCATGCTTCTTTGTGAATAAAAAAATATATGTCAATTATCTTAACAATTATCAACATGTACATGAATGAGAAAGTACTAATCAATTATGTAAAAAATGAACATCTCACCAAAAAAACCATTTCTAGGGGATTATGCTGGGACTCTTCAGTAGAAAGAGGAGCTGTAGGTTAAACATCAACCTCAGTTGTGTGCACTAATGGATGAGAGTGTGGCTACATTCACCAAATGATTAAATAGTTAGACATCATGCATGTCCATAAACAATACAAATGAAATGTACAATTACAAATATTCAAGTAGATGTACCTTAGTGTGACTTATCCCTAATGTAGATGCTGCATTAACAGTGGCATCAACAATTCCACTAAGGTCTGGCATGGATGACTCTACATCCTGATGCTGTGAACATGCGAAAATAACATTAATAAAAACCACTTGTGAAGTGAATTCATAGCTAACCAACAACTGACATTGGAAGTGTGTACATTGTCGTGGGATGAGTAGGTTGATCCTCATGAACACCCGCTATGTTCAAGGAAGAGGGTCCTCGTTTAATGTAAACAAACCCCTTATCTATGTTTGCACTATGGGGAAATCCAAACCAAAGAAGCGGTGCAGGGATCTGCGATGACGTCTGCATTCATAAAGTGTTACCATAGTTAAACATGGATTTGAATGGATGGAATAATATGCACTGAAAAAATAACATGTTGTAATATACTTACCCCTTCCTGGGACATATCTCCACTATGGGAGTGACCGCTTCCATCAATTTCTTGTCCCTCTTCAGTTGCTAATAGCATCTGCAAGTTTAAAAATTATATTTACATTAGCGATCTATAAAGGAGTGTATAGTAAGAAATTTAAAAAATTCGAACAAGATTCAATCATAACCGATGTACTTACATTCTTCAAGTAATCGTAAATTCCACCTTGGACTATGTCATTGATATCAATGTCTCTAGCATCATGTTCTAAGTGGAGTTCCTGCAACTTCAAAAATTGTAAATATTAGACAATTTAATAAATTAATCAATACTAACACATGCATTAACAAAATTATATGTAATAACAAAATGAAAAGTGTTTAAATATTACCTCAATGGTGGTTCTTTGGGCCTCGGGTACAACCACGCCGGGTGCAGTACCACCCTCGTGAGAAGCATCAATCTCCTGCAAGAGTAAATATTGCATATTTATTACGAATCTTTTAATATGTTACATATAGTATGGAACAATTAAAAATTGAACAATAACATAGTTTTAAAACAATTTCCTTACCTGACCACCAGTCATCGTAGTGGTACCATGTTTTGGTCCATGACCATAACAGGGTCCCCCACACGATGTGCAGATGTGTGGCTTGATCTAAGACACATGGGATGTCAGTCTATCCCCACCAATAGATGTCCCTCCACCACCAGAAGCTGGTGGTTTTACACCAGCAGAGGAAGAGGGTGCTCTCTGGTCAATAGTGGTCATGTGTCGAGAGACCATCTCAACTAGAGTAAAAAATGCCTCCTGTGTCTGGGAAACCATGTCATGTGCAGGAGGGATGTTTTCCCTCGGTATCCAGGCACGGGGTGCAGGTATCTCTGGATTGGCATCTCTATGCCTAGCATGGGGTAGGTGTTGGAGCATCCCCCTACCAACTCCCTGGAAGCCCAACATGTCAAAATAGTTGACATGTTTCCCTATCACAAAATCTGCATACAATTTTTAGAGGAAGTACATCTGTACTTCCCTATTGTTGTGAGGGGGAATGTCAAAAACCATGTACCACCTATCCATCCAATTGTCTTTGATGGGTGGAAAAGTGCACCACTCAATAGAAATATGTGGCCTGCTTATCTCCGAAATGTCATCCATCCCAGGCAGTCTAAACAATGAATAAATGTCCTGTTTTGTTATTTTCAACTTTTTTACCTTGTTGTAACTTAACCCGTCAGCATATTGTTGTCTTTTCCTCTCCCTGTAAGATGCGATGCTATACAAAGCATCATTTGATCTTGCGATCGTATCAACAATAGACAACAATGGATCTGACAAGGAGTGGCAGAGCTCATCTCCACCCCTCCAAGCTGAACCAATCTCTCTGAAATGAACAATAAACCTCAATATCTCCTCATTGTTATGATCCATAGTAGCCACTGCAATCATAAACACAAATAAAATATCATTAGAAATATAAACACATGATATAATGACATATCTAAGAACTGGAAATTGCATAACTAATGACATATATAAACTAAATCTATCATGTAAATTTAAAAATTGATCTTGAATTTTACAGTAAAGAATAAACATTTAACATTTTTTCATTTCATATATCTGTCCTAAATTCAAGTATTAATCCAAATTTTAAGTACATGCATGTATACATAAAGTGTCTTGAGTGCATATGTTGATTGCGAAGCTCCTTTAGCTTATTTTAAGGCTTGTATTATGAAGTTTCATCAAAATTGTGAGGTGCTGATTATTTCTTTTGTAGGACCAACTCCCAGATTGCGGGTAGAGGCAACAGCTAGACCCTAGAATAGGCGGCATAATGTGTTGTTTATGAATAAAATCCTAGTATAGGCAACGATTTTGTTAGATATGTAATTATTTGTTGTAGTGTGATGTTTTTTGGACTCCAAAGGCTATTTAGCATAACTTTATGGATTTTATGGTTGTGAGGGTTCCATTGGATTAAATATCATGTATGATCTAGTATGCGATTTGCATGTTTAATCAAATACATCAACCTACCTATGTATCTTCACGTTCATAGAGTCTATTGTTGAACTTTGTTGTCTTGACTTTAACCAAAAAGTACCATTTGTTTAACACGAAATATTTGTTAAAAGCATGTGAAGCTTCTAGACATTATTTTGACACTTAAATTGGGAAGTTTCATCAAAACTATAACGTGTTTATTGATGTTCTTGGAAGAGCAACTTCGATAAGTTTCATCAAAATTATAAGGTGTTTATTGATGTTCTTGGAAGAGCAACTTCGATATTTCGGATAGAGGCAAGGGATTTTCCATGTTTGTTTATGTATTTTAGGGGAATATATGAATTCTACTTGATTTTTTTTAGTTATATATGCAATCTTGCAACATAATTGACAAACTTTGCGTATTTGTTAATTTTGGTTTGGATTCACAATAGTGAAGTTCGTTTGTTTTTTATGAGTTAATTGGGGTTTTGGTTTACATTAGGCATGTAAATTACTTATACAAACTTGCAATGTGCTTGACAAACTTTCAATATTTGTGGATTTTGGTATGGATTCACAAGGATCTTTGTGAATATGCATATAAAAATAGTGAAACTCATTTGTTTTTTGAGTTAATTGGGGTTTTGGTTTCCACTTGGCATGGGAATTTTGGGTATGAATTTTGTTAAATAATCAAAATTATTTAATTTTATCATTAAATTGGGGAATTGGTTTCAATTAGCCAATTACAGTGGGGTTCTTGTTTCCATTGGCCAATTCCATTGGGTTTTTGTTTCAATTGGCCATAATTTAATTTAATATGGTTTAATTTTTCAATATAGGGAAAATAAATTGATGAAGTAAGAAAAAAACATGAAAGGAAATGAGAAAAATACCTCACAAAGGGGAGGTTTATCCAAAGGTGGAGATGGAGGGCTTTGGCACACCCAAAAACGTGTTTGCCGAGTCGAGATTTGCTCCTCCTTGGTCCAATAGCCACGCAGTGAGGAGAAAAATATGACTTCAGCCTATTTAAAAAAAAAAAATAGGCTTGCCAATTCGCGCCTTTGTTTTAGTGAATGAAATCGTGCACGCAATTTTGTTCACTAAAATGGAGGTGCGATTTGTCTTACTATCCTAGTTGGCATGCCTATTGGCAACCTTGGGACTAGGCTTGGCAAGTTCAGGATTGCTTGGGATGATTTTTTTTTTGGATTAAGAGTGATTGACTCAGGGATGATTTTAAGGAACCATAATTATTTAAAAGTGTATAAATGTTGGTGAATATTACCAATCCTTAAAACGACAACTATAAAATGATTGGCGATATTTATCAAAAACTATTTTAATTTCCAAGAATGTTATATCGTTTATATAATAATTTGGTGATTTTTAGGGTGAAAAAATTTTACCCCATCAAAATTGGGCGAAACGAGGCTTCAAAAAATGCAAAATGGCGAATCTTTTTTTGGAGAAAAACATTGAAAAATAGCCCACTGGGCTAAAATTCGCCGCTAGAATTATCCCTAGATTGACTTCACTCCACATTGCATCTAAAAGGTCCCTCAACTTCTTGCACACACCCACAATATACTATTTAGGGTTTCGATCTGAACATTGTGGTTTACTTAGATATTCTAGTTTGAAGTTATTATGTTTATTTCTGTAAAACTTTAGATATATACATTAGAATAACCTTGTAACATATTTTTCTAAGATTTTCACAATTCTTCATTAAAATATGGATGTTATTTTATTTTAAACCTAGACTAGCATAGACAATACCACTAATACTAACATTATAGTAGATTGAAATAAGTGAGGTAGAAATACTTTAATAAATATACAAATATAAAAGAAAAACATTATTTATGTTAAAGAGGTGTTTCACAGAAAACTCAAATGAGTAAGTTTAAAGAGTAAGTTTAAACCTTAACTTTGATATGGACAGAATTGTAGTTTTCTTCTCTTAGAACAATTTCCAAATAGCTTTTAGATATAGAATTAAATAACAATTAGAACCTTGGATAATATGCAGAAGAGGACAAACACCCAAAAGAGATTGTTCTACCCAACCATCTTCTAAAGCAGCCAAAATTACTTGCTTGGGACTGTGAGCTTGTTCACTAAACCACTAGGATGAAGATCACTGAAATAATAGCCCATAGAGCAACTTGCTACAACTCAGCACTCAGCAGTCACAAGGTTCATTCACTTGGAAACATAATGAGTGGTGAGCCTCCTGCTCAATTTGATGGTATCTATAAGATTTCCTAGGTCTTTGGGTCATTTTTGAAATTAAATAAGCCACCACCTCAGTTTCCTCTCTTAGGGAACATGACCACACTTTTAGAGGTTATGCTTCGTGCAACACTTAGAAAGTGAAATGCTAGTGCTCCCTATTGTCATCGAGTCTTGTACACTTGCTCATTAGGTATCCCTTCTATTTAATTATTAAATAAATAATTCTTCATTTACAATTATCCTTAACGAACTTCGTCATAAAAACTTCACAATAAATTTAAAACATGATGTTTTTTAAAATAAATAAAAATATTTATTTTTCAACTCTAGATGTGTTACACATAGCTACTACAAATTCTTATTGATAAATAAAAACAACAATATTTAAATGAAAGTGTGAAAAAGTGTGGTAATTAAAAAACAAGTATAACAAATATGCTAATTAGAAAACATCTCTGAAATTTTGGATCGATACATTTTTATACGGTGCCCAAGGTTCGAATTCCATGCACCTCTACAACTGGAGCTTATCGCCACTAAACTGGCGAACAAACTTTGGAGTTCACTTAAGAGTTTGGAAGAACACCGACTAAACTGGGTAACAATCTTCGGAATTCACGTAGAACGGCCGTCGGCAGGACATGAAGGGCTGATTCTTGTAGGAACCAGATGACACATGAATAAGGATTATTCCATGGAAATGGAATGTGATGGATAAATTGAGAGAGACGTATGTTTCTGAATATTTTGAGATCGATTTGTTTTTAATCTCTGTATTAAAGAAAACTTAATCTTCTATAAAATCTATATATATTCCTATTATCTATACTCTTGTTAAATTTCAGTCACCTCCACAAAATTAAATGACTCGCTGTATCTATTGGAGTTGGCTGTTTTTATCCACAGCCACTTTACTTGTGACTGCGTTAATTTCAAAATATTACTTTTATCTTATAAATTAAACTTTAAAATATATACTATGAACAAAAAGTTATTGATGCGCAATCACTTTAACAATAATTAGCAAGCGCGTACTGAGATCGTAGCTAGTAGTAGTAACGATAGTATTTTGTCTCACTGAATAATAGTGATATGCCATCGCTGGTATTACCAGAGCAGAGCAGGGTTTGAGTCATGTACATTGACACAAAATTCCGCCACTTTTACAAATAAAATAAAATAATTAATTTCCTATGGTCAGACTCAACGATTTGTTTTTTCTTGATGGATTCAAATTCTTAACATTTACAGTACTATTGTTTCTATTTTATGATTGGAATTGTCAAAAATTTTAATAAAAATTTAACAATTATATTTACTGTGACAAATCATAAAATTGAGGGATTAAAACCACATTTTCATTTTAAATAAAAATCCAAATTAATTCCTATACGTGTTGAAATAAACTCTATTAAAAAAATTAATTTTGAAACTTTATTATATTATAACAAACCAAACTTATATCATATTGTAACAATCATACAAAATAGAAAATTAATTTTGGAACTTTATTATATTATAACAAACCAAGCTTATATCATATTGTAACAATCATACAAAATAGGACACGCTAATTTTTTTTCCCTTGAGAAGACACTAAGATGCTACATTTTCTACTATATATTTTAAAATAATATACAAAATCAGAGTAATAAAATGATACAAAATATTAAAATGTTCACTAAATAGTACATAATAATACTATTTAATATCAAAAGTTATAAATGGTAATATATCTGAATTCCTTATTTAACTATTTTGAAACATGGGATAACAATTTTTATTTTTCAATAATTAAAAATTAAACAATTTCTTTTTTAAATAATTAAAAACTAAACAATTATTTTTTTTAATAATTAAAAACTATACAATTGTTTAGGGCATTAATTATTCAGTATATTACAATATATTCTTTTGTAAAATAACTTTATATAAATAAGAAATTAGTATTCAAATTTATTTAAGTAGTTCTACATAAACTTACCATATAATCTTTTATTCTTATTACAGCATAAACAAAGTCATAAGTATAGGCCAAGAACTTGTATTTATCAAGGACTTTCATTTAACTATTACAAAGTTCATCCAAATATTTCTAATAAAATTTCTTACCTCTAAGGTAAAGATTTCTCTCTATCCAAGGATATTTAAATAAAAAAAACTTTTTAACAAGGAGAGAGTAACATATTTTGCTAACATACATTGTGTCAAGTACTTTTTTAATTAAGGTGCCTACTTAATCTAGATATGGCAACTAAGTAAATGAGTATTTTGCTTCTATAGAAAATACTGTATCTAGAGTCTCATGCTCAACCCACTTGATTTTAAGAAGTGAGATTGGTCAAATACAACATTACATAGTGAGTTAGTTGAATCGCTGATTTGGTCAACTTATCTTGAATAATGACCCATAGTATTTTGTGGCCCATAGTGTTGGTCGATGGTATTGTAGTGGTGTAATCCTATAAATACTTAAGTCTAATAATGAGAAGGAAATCAATATGCCCATTATGTGTTCCACCATCTTCTCATTATTGTCTTTAATCTTTAACATGATATCAAAGTGTATGGCCTAATTCATTCCTTTTGTCTTCGGTAAGCTTTTTCACATAGAGGAAAGAACACACAAACAAAGGTTGTGATCGAAGTTGGAACACATCAAGAAATTGGGTGTATTTTTTTATTTTCCTTCTCTCTTGGTGCAGTGACACACCCTACCTGAAGGAAAAGAGTGTTAGTGACCCATTGACACACTCTTCTTGAAGGAGAAGTGCCTCAGTTACGCACCTTGTCTGAAGAGAAAGTGCATCAGTGACACACCTTGCATGAAGGAAAAGAGTGCCACTCACACTACTGACACACCTTTTCCAAAGGAAAAGTGCGGCAGAGACGCACCTTGTCTTAAGTAAAAGAGCATCGGTGACACACCTTGTCCAAAGGAAAAGTGCATTGGCTACTCTTCACTTACACGCTTATTGACCGATGTATCCTTGTGACACCTTGTGCTAGCTATACAAGTTGCGTCGATTATTTTAAATAATTCAAATAAAAAGGAGGATCTCTAGTTAGTCATACCAACATGGCTACTACCAGCACAAGCACCTCAAATTTGAAGCAAATCTCTAAACCTATACTGATTAGTACTGACTATGAGGTTTGGTTGATCTAGATGAAGATGTTTCTCCATCTCAACAAATGTTGGGATATATTTGAAACTGAATTCAAAGAACTTGATACAAATACTCTGGTCACAATGAGTAATTCCTATAAGAATGTCGTAGATGCTCGCCTAGATTGATATCTCACGGCCACATGGTTGCTCCAAAGTTGCATCGAGGAGTCCAATTTCCCGTGGATATCAGGAGCTACCAACGCACATCAACCATCAAATCTGCTCGCATCCACCTACAAGGGAACATACTGAGTAAAAATTGTAAGATTACAAACCCTTTGACTTCAATTTGAAATATTTAAAATGAAGGAAACAAGAACCATAGATCAATTTATGATTTAACACACCCAAAATCATACATAAAAAAATTTACATGTGTTATTTTTACCTTTGCTTTAGCGGTATTCTATGTTTACTTTACTACTAATTCTAATACTTGATCTCCTGTTGTTTGACAAGAAATATTGATGAAAATGATGGTTGGTTCCTTAGGTAACCTTCAACCACAATCCTTTGATTGATGTACTTTATTTAACTATGTTTATTTACAAGTTTTGTCTTTAAGTTAGGCTGGCCTAGCCTAAGGCATGGGGGACAATACTTGTCTTGACCGAGCCTATCATTTAACATGAAAATGTAGTTTAAAAGGCTTGGACTTACCACAGATGTAAGACCTACCCCTAAGTATGAGACTTAGGGTTTTTACAAGCATGTTTTCCATGCAAATATTTATTGGTTTATATATAAAGATGAGTTTAACTATCCATGGAAGAACAATCTGGTTTTAATGCATCAAAGAGTCTCTAGACCTCCGTGGCATAATTATTAACATGCATGTGTTATGGGTGTTCATGGTTTTCAGTTCTATCATTTACATGTTTATACTATTGGTTAAATGCTTATAATGAGGTTCTATTGTTATAAAATAAAGGGTGAGTGAAATTGTTGATTGTAGTGCTAAAGTCATGGTTATGCAACATTTAAATATTTTAAAGGTTTAAGAGTTACCCTAAGTCTTATGTTAATATTATTTCATGAACCTTAGGGAAAGGGAAGTGACTAACCATGACCACAATGACATAAGTCCAAACCATCAATAGCATTAGTCCAAAACCCATACATGAAGGTTTGTATAAAGTTAAAGTATTATGGTGCGTATATGCACCAAGGTTGACCTAAAGTTATAAGGTTTTGTTTGGAATATGATTATGTTTAAAGTTCTATGTTGATTTATGGTATAATGGTAATCTGCACAATAACCAATATTTTGATTTGCAATTATTGTTGGAATCAACTTGTTCATGCACTTTTATTGGAACTTTTGGGGTTGTAATGAATGGTGTGTCCTGGCTGCGAGTTGATAGGGCAACCAGGACAACAAGGGAGTATGGGCCTCCATGTTACCTACACCTAGATAGTGATAACGAAAAGAGGTGGTAGGGTATTGTAAAAGCTTCACTTGGTCTATGGATGTGTTAATGTTATTTGGGTTTATCGAAAGTCTGGTTGAGGATAAAACTCTGCAACTTGTGGCTTCTTCGATGAATTTCTCCTCGTGCTTACATATTTTGGTGTTGTTTAGAGGTGGAAAAATTTTTGAAGTTTAACCTCGCTGGTGGCATCTCTATCCGATCTCCTTCAGACCATCGTAGCTCCCATTTGGTTAATAGTCTACTATAATAGGTAAAAGACCTGTTGTTGTAACTTAGCTTCATACATTTTCATTATTGGTTCTTCTTTTACTGATTAGCATGTTTTTTGTTTTGGACATACCTGGAGGGATAAGGGCACTCAGAGGAGTCGACCCTTGGCCACCCATACCAAATGTCAAGGCAAGAAAATCAAGCCTTGAAGTGTCGTTGGTTTTGGGTTAAAAGAGTTTAAAGCTCATAATTAACATATTATGTTTCACTTGTAGATGTTTGGCGTTGGGAGGAAGGAGAAGGGTCACCTTCTCCCAAGCCCTTATCTTAGGAGACCCTTGTAAGTTGTTATGCACTTCATTCGTTTTATTTACAATTTTCTTTACAAATTTTCTTATCTCTGAAATCGTGAATCGCTTTCTTTTTCTTCCTGGTGGTGGAAAGACCCAAAGACTGAGCCATGGAATGACCACGGGTGATTGCAATCTTGAGATAAGTTTATTAAAAAACTATCTCTGTGTTAAATTTTTCTTGAACAGCTTTCATTGTGGAAAGACTTGAGGTTTTCCTCTGTGTAAAAAGGCTTAAGGACACCATCTTTGATGGTTTTACTTCTTGTAACGTTTGATGGTTTAAACCTATTAATGTTTATGGTTCTCTAAGATTATTTTTCTTAAACGAATGAATATATATATATATTATGTGTAGAAATGGTAGCCATTGTGAAATGGTATTACAGCCATCTTAACTGTTTAAGTGAATTTAATAGGTATTTGTTTTCGAAGATTTTATATGGGGTTATATGTAAACCCTCGATTGCCATCATGGATGGTCTTACGGTCGTGTAGGGGAAATACATTTTTTCTTACCTCCTTTTCTGTAATACATTTTTTGGTTTGTATTGTGTATATATGATTTTAATTAACGATATGTGAGTCGATCCCATAACCTTTGTAGGTATGGATTCCCAGCTTCGAAGAGCCCAAGGATCTGCCTCTGTAATAAAATAATGCTACTATGTTATTACAAGTTGTTTTTATCATGTTATGAAAACCTAATTTAGAAACCAGATTTTGGTTTTTTTCCAAGCGCTAATCCTCCTATTGCGAGGAGTGTTGCAATTACTGATGCAAATTGCTAGGTAAAGATCTATCCTTAAGATTTTTGTTGGAAAAAGTAAAGAAGTCGATTCCACGATTAATTACAGGAATGAGTGGAAGTTCTAACAATTATATCGATCTACAAAGTCGATTCACCCATGGTGATTGATCTCTGAATAATTTATCATTTGGTTTCAAACATTGTCTCTTAGTTGATTTTATGAAATGTAGTTGTTATTTCGTATTTTTCCAAATCTTTGTTTTATATTGAAATTTTAAGGGATTTGATCATGTGACTAGTGATATGATAATATAATAGATCAAGGTTTTTCATATGTAAAATTTCAGATCTGTTAGAAAGTACAAACATTTAGAATTATAATACTTAGTTAAGGATCTCTGATGCATGAACTTGTTCTATTTTTAGGCATATTTTATTAGATGTTTATTACGCACTTGTTTCCTATGTCATAATATTGTGAATATTATTTAGAAGGAGTCTGGTCTAAGATAAAATATTACAGATATAAATACTAACATTTGTTAATCCACATTTAGATATTTTTAGGTAAACATTACGTAACTTAGAATAGTGTGCTTACTTAGAGCGATGCTTGAATCTATCATGCTATTTAGATATTATGAGTTTAGTTGCTAATTTATCTTTAAAATGCAAAGTAAGAAGATATCTGGGATGATGCATAACATTTAGATTGAATATTGTTAATTTGTAATAAAAACTCGAGCATATGCTACTTAAATGGATTTTATCTGTAAGACTAGGAAGAAAATACAGATCTATACATATAGCGGAAAATTATTAGGAGTCCATTAGCTAACTTGAAATTCAAAATACATAAGTAAAATGATCTAGAAAATTATGCATCTAAAAAATTACAATTACATATATAAATAACTCGATGTTACTTATTGAATTTACTCCATTAGTACAGAATACGCAAATACAGTTTTAGGGTAGTCTAAATCATAGAGTTTAGCTACTATAGATCTAGAGAATTATAATCTACAGTATTAAAATGTAAAGTAGAAACCTAGCACCAACGCTTTGGAAAAAGAAGAGTGGAGATGTCGTTTCTCCCAACCAACTCCTAGAACAACCAAGTTACTTGTTCTAGAACCTTTGATCATGTTCACTAAACCACAAGAGAAAAATCTCAATGTGTCATCTCTTGCATTTCATAGATGTTTAATCCCTGTCCAATGCTAGCCTCATGTTTCTCATGGACATACTAATTTATAGTATTCTTCTTAGGACTTGGGCATTTATGAGCATCCTACGTTTTAGCACTCAACTAGGAGTTGTGCCTTAATTTTAGGGGATTATCTCTTTTGCATCATGATTTATCACTCAATGGTTTTTGCCACTTGTATTTTTCCTCTTGTGGATTAGCAAACACACTTCAACAGCTATATCCACTCTTGTCCCCCTTCAACATATTTTATTAAATAAAATTGTTTTCATTACAAAATGTTTTATTCTTCACATTTCTCGCAAAAATAATAAAATATTTTGAACACCAACCCAAATGCTTTCACCAACCCAACCCAAATGCTTCTCTGAATAAATAATTAAAAACATGTAGATATTGTGTAAAATCAAACTATGTTGATAATAATTATTTCAAAACTCATAAAGAGCTTTCCAATCCAACAAGCAGGAAATACAAGATTCCAAGGACAAAAAGGTTTCTTTTGTTGAATAGTTGATTAAATCTTGTGAATATTCCTCTCCTTATGTTGAATCCCTCTTTAGGTTGAATTGATTATGGAATATTTATGTGCTTCACACCATGAGATGTGTGGTCCTTATTTATTTTATTCGAATTGATTATATGGAATATTTATGTGCTTCACACCATATGATTTGTAGTCCTTATTTTTTATTCATATTTGAGAATATAAGCATTCAACTCAAAACATTCTCAAATTCTCTTTTCCTAATTGCGTTTTGAAATGTTTAATGCCCTAATTTTGTACTAAAATATGTTTTTCATGTTAATTAAATGACTATTAATGAGTGTTATTTTTACCATGTTCTTTCTAAAAAAGTTTTAATTTGAAGAAACATATTGATATTGTTAACGGTCAAACTTAGTCCATGGTGATTTGTATAACATTGAACACTTCTCAAGATATTCGAAATAACTTTCATATTTCTATGTTTTTCATGATATCAAAGCAAACTATTGCATAAAAGGTTTAGTAACTTGGATTTTCGTAGAATAAAGTTGGTCTCTAAAATGGAATTATGTTATGTTGAATTGCAACTACTTCAAAGTGAAATGTAACGTATGCCTCTCACTTGAGGCACCTTTATTGTATGAAACCTATTTTATCAAGATGACTATAGGTCCCTTATTATATGAAATCTATTTTATTAAGATGATTATAATATTTTAGTAATTAGTATATTTATTATATTTATTAAAACACTTTATGGTTTTGTTAAATTTGAAGAGTTTGAAGGCATTGTTGAAAAAAAATATAAAAAAAAAACATGAACTTTAAATGAACTAAACATGGTGGGAGTGTAGAAAGAATCTTTTATAAAGAAATGTATTATAGAATTTCATCAGATCTCCACAAATTATTCACTCACAAGCAAGTTGTGGAATTATTCACTCTCGAGCTCGGCTTAATATTTCTTCCGTGACATCAACGCCAAATTTTTGTATTAGAGGAAGAACCAGATGCCACAAGAATAAGAATATTCCATGGAAATGGAATATGCCGGATAAATTGAAAAAGAGACGTCTCATACGGAAATTTGAAGGTCGATTTGTTTTATTTCCAGTAATTTCAAAATATCGCTTTTAACTTATTTTGACACCAGTCCAAGTTATCTTGAAGAGCTCTCACTCCTAGTAATTTTCTTTTTACTTTTTCAATAATAATGTATAAGATATGTAATTTTCCAACAATATGTTGTCATCCAATTATGATCACAAATTCCACCCTGTCATCCCAATTTCCACATACTTTGATTTGTTGACCGGACTTTAAATTGTTGTTACCTTTAAGAAATGAATTAGTGTTTTATTGACCCTGCACATTAAATCAAACTTTATTTAACCCGAGATCAACCTTACCGTCTTCATCCTTCTCTACCGTCCATAATTGGAACCATTTTCCCAGCATTAACCAGCGCTCTCCATTATGTGTTCCACCATTCCTTTTGTCTCTAGTAATTCTTTTCACATAGTGCAAAGAACACATACATAGAGGTTGTGATAGAAGTCGGAACACATTAAGAAATCAACTTTTATTTCTTTTTCTTCACTCTTGGAGCACTAACACGCCCTACTTGAAGGAAAAGAGTGGCAGTAGTCCATTGACGCACCCTTCCTGAAGGAAAAGTGCCTCGGATACACACATTATCTAAAGAGGGAGTGTGTTAGTGATGAAACTTGCATGAAGGAAAAATGTGTCACTGACATTGCTGATACACCTTGTCCAAAGGAAACGTGCATCATGGACACACCTTGTCCAAAGGAAATGTAAAATACCTCTGATACCTTCAAGCTATAAAGCATTCAAGAAGTCTGCAAAATAAAACTTTAGAAATCTTTTCACCAATTAAAACATTTATACTAGATTCATAACCATTATGTAAACAAGGAAATAAACCAGCACAACAAATAACACGAAAGAGACAACTATCTTGACGTGGTTCACCTCATCCACAAGGCTACATCCACCAACTTTTGCTACTTTCTTTATTTTCTTTAATCTGTCAAAGGCTTACAATCCTGCAGTACCCAAGCTGCAATCATTTACACGGTCTCTCTCTCTTGTAGAGGTATTTCATAACACATAAACGCCTTACATCAAGGCTTGCCAATTGAAAGGGCACACATGCCCACCCAGCAAAAACACTCACACTTAGACCAGATCATATCTATTTTCTACACTTTTTATACTAAGGTAGTATGGGATCCTTGTCACATTTGGGGAACATTTAAACACGGCACTAGAGCTCATCAAAATGAGCAGCCAGACGACATGTGATCAGCATTCCATTTGCTTTTTAACATATACAAACATATATATATTTACCAGCATCAAAAAAATATATATATTTTACCAGCATTCCCTTCCCGTTTAATATATATGTAAACATATATATATTTACCAGCATGTCACTTTCCTTTTCAAATATATAAACATATATATTTTACGAGCATTTTGTTTTCCTTTTAAAATATATAAAAATATATATATTTTTACCAGCATTTCATTTTCCTTTTAAAATATATAAACATATATATTTTACCAGCATTTCGTTTTCCTTTTACAATATATATATAAATATATATTACCAGCATCAAAATATGTAAACATATATATTTTACCAGCATTCCGTTTTCCTTTTACAATATATATAAACATATATATTTTACCAACATTCCGTTTTTCCTTTTTCAATATATATAAACATATATATTTTGCCAGCTCCAATCGCCTAGCTTCTTGACTCATTGAGCATGTAGTCGGTACTGCTTGACTGAATCTCAACGATCCATTGCATATAGAAGTTTAAACCTTCTTTCTTTTCAAAGATAGAATCCGCCCTGAAGGCAATAATTGAGTTGGTCCAGACTTCACTAAACCGTCTCATTGACCAGTTCTTATTAGCCATAATAATAATAATAATAATATTTAGTGTTCAATGATAATTTCCTCCGGATCATCAAAGTTCAAATGCTATAAACAGAGTAATAGGTCTTTTCGTTCGTTTCCCCCAGTGCTCGAGCCAAGCCCCGCTTACTGCTCTTGAGGTTTCATTTATGCAAGTTATAATAGTTGGTCATAGATAGACGTGGTGAGCGAGGCAAAATATAGGCCAGTTACTCCCGGCCGTACACCCCATTTAAAAATAGTTTTTATGTATCAGCATGCATGTCAACTCTAACCGTTCCATAATTCACCCATGACAGTAATATAATCTTCTATTCACCCTGAATACTTCTAGGATAAATACACCCTGCCCTTTTAACGTATATGGCATAACACGCTATTGAAGGGTGGAGTAACACGATCCACGAAAAAGAAAATATGCTGAGCCTAAAAATCGCCTATCAAAACCCTTACAATCATGATGTCGATACTCATGGCAGACTTGAGGGTAACCACAATCTCGAAAGGAATCACTCCCCACAGGTCTGGTGATTCACACAATCAATCTTTCAGAGATAAAACAATAGTTTAAGTTGGCAGACGACAGATTAGATCTCACATAAATTGATGAAGCGGCCTCGGCCAAAAGGACAGACGTTTTGTGGGGGGAAACTAAATACGTGGTGTCAATTATAGGCATCTTGGCTACACAAATGTGAATAAATTTACCCGGACCCCCGCAACAGGTTGCTATCCAAAGTATATATGAATAAATTTGTTTTCTAGAAAGAAAAGCACTTATTGTGTACCTCTGAGGCTACCCAATCGCACGTAGCACACAAGTCTGAACAGAATAACATCTGAAATTACTTCTAGACTTAACCTTATCTTCTGCATGAGTAAATTTTACCACATACCTGGGAAAATTATTATTTCCAGCTTCAGACCACCTACCTGTGATGAACTTCCACGCTAAAACCAATAGATGTGCTCGCACTTCCTCTAGCGGCTGTACCAGGCCTGGAAACTATGATATGCAGATCACAGCAATCTCTACCGTTCCATTCAACTCTCATGACTTGAAAACCACAACGCAGTCAGAAAAAAATCATTTTGTATTTTCTGAAAACATATCTTCCATTTTGTCGAAGAGAAGACAATTTTTTTTCCCCCCCCAACCTGACCAGCAGGTATGTACATAAATCCCTCGGTAAGACCCTAACACCTCTATTGACGCCTATGCATGCCTTGATATGCCTCCTTAATCGGTGCTGGTTTGTTCAGGGTAAATAAAAACTGCAGGTTAAACGTGTCTCCACAGTTAAATACAAGACATGGGTAGTCAATTAAATCCTTCATAGTTATTGGCCTTAATTCATGTAACAGTTTCCACTTTCGTTGTCTTATTTCCATAATCAACAGAGATTTAATAATAAATATATTAGGTGTCAATCTGTATATATA
>LPNX010660290.1:37316-50933 GCA_001517045.1 Pseudotsuga menziesii | reverse complement strand
ATTAGGGTGCATTGAAATAGCCTCAAATGAATGGAATCGTCATGTAAGGAATTGGAAGAGCACCAAAGGTGGAAGGTGGTGACATGCTCACCAGGATCTTCACCAACCTTACCTTTCAACTTGGCAATGTCCGAAGGAAGCTTGTTAGGGACAACCGGCCATGCCGGGTTATGAGACACAAGATCATTCATCAATCTCGACAAGTCAAGTAAGTTCAAAGTTGCAAGGAAAGGGAGCCTAGGTTGATTCGATCGATTCCACGCTCCCTAGTAGTTTTGATTCATGTAAGGTTGATTGCTATAAATACCATGGCCTTGGCCATAATAACCTCCTCCCATTTGACACATGTAGGGTTGCATGGAAGCATTATGATGTGGGGTGCCTTGATTATGAGGCAATACAAAGCCATAATTGGAAGAGTAACCGGGTTGTTGATACCCGTACCCATACGGTTGATATTTTTGTCCATAGTGCGGTCCATATGAATGTCCATGAGAAGCTCCATAAGGTGTTCCATGGGATGTACCATGGGAATGTGCATAATTAGGGGTATGGGAAGCTCCAGAAGCTGGAACATGAGATGATCCAGAAACAGGTACATGACCTACTGACACAACAGGAGGTACTTGACTCTAAGATACTACCATGCGAGCAGTCGTAGAATGAACATGGCTAGTACCAACATTTCGGCCTGAAGGCCCACGTGAATTAGGGGGAGGATGAGTCATTAAAAACGCATTCAAAGGAATGGGGTTCGAGGACGAACGGACATGTGAAGGAATGTAAGTGGTGTTCCCAATGTTCACTCGTCTCGGTTATGGTATCCACATAGGATTATTAACACTAGGTCTAGGAGGAACATGTGAAGTTGCCTCCACCACAGGGGTGGAGGGTGTAATGTGACTAGTGCCCCCAAATCTCTTTGCATGGAAAGGGATGGGAGTGCCCCCAGGCGTAGTGCTAGGACCAACTTCTGACTCATCACGATGTGTCGGATCAGGTGCAGGGATATCACTCATGTCATATCTAACATGACTAGTGCTTACGGGTTCATGGTGAGTCTCGTTGCTCGGAAACCAATACCGGCGACCTATGAATGAGGGATCATAACCAGATCGTGAAGGTTGTTCATGTGAAACATCATATGTGCTAATAGGATCTTCCTCCCCAACCTTGTGAGGTGGAGAAGACATCTCTGAAATCTCATCCTCATGATCTCCCATGGTGTGTGAATCAAAGTGAGAAGTAGTCCTCCTAGACTGTCTGGTTCTCTCTCCCAAAGGAGGAGGAGATGTGGAAGGAAAAATTCCTTCTAAATGATGAGAACAGTGGGTTGTTGTGCCTAAATCCACAATGACTCAAAAAATAAAAATACTTGATCTAATTACACAAACCCTAGGCAAACTAGCATGCACAGAGCATACACCTATAAAATGTAAAGCCAAATCGCAACCAAATAAGGGTAGGATATGTGAGCTCTTGAATGAAGCAGATATGTCTCTCCTAGGAGAGGCTTGAGACTCCCATACACAACAAGCAGAGGTTCGTAACCAATTATAGTGGCCCTCGGCTTCAATGCATATAGCGACTATGCTGTCCGATCCCTACNTCTCCTAGGAGAGGCTTGAGACTCCCATACACAACAAGCAGAGGTTCGTAACCAATTATAGTGGCCCTCGGCTTCAATGCATATAGCGACTATGCTGTCCGACCCCTACCTGGATAGGACACCTACAGAATAACCTCTGCAAATACCCCCTCGATAACCTAGGTAAGGAAACTAAGTTCACCTCAATATAATTAATGCTCAGGAGAACAGTCGCAGGTGGAATTGACCATATGGGCAGGGTAGCAAAGCCCGAAACTCTTGAAAGAGCACCCGGATACGAATACAATCCTGGAAATATCTTTGATGCTACTCAGTTACAACCTGGGGTCATCCCAATCATAACCGCTCACATTGCCTCGTGCTTAACTCCCTTGTAAGAGGAGGATCCTGAGAAACACTAATTATATAAAGGATTTCACACTCTCACCTAGACAGACACCTAATTGTTTTGTTTAGTGGTCTTAGAGAATTGACTCACAATGAACTATTCCAAGACCCTAAAACCTAGTTTTGTTGGTGCACCATAGAAAAGAAAAGAGTGTAATTCATTTTATTATGCGTTGATTTTAATTGGTTTTATTACTCAAAGGGTAAATGGACGTGCAACTAATGATGTTTTGACACAACAAGAAGTAAAATGCACACCTAAAAATCAATGAAAATGCACTGTGTCGAATGAAAAATAGGGTATGCTACTACGTGAAGTGCAAAAGTTTTCCTTCAAATGTATATGCAATCATGTCCTATATGAAAATCTAACTAATATTCACCAAGCAAACCTGATGCAAGTACCTTGCTAATGCAAAATGCAAACAAAGCATAGCAATGCAAAAAAGAAAATTTTTTTTTGTATTTTTGAATTAAATGAGATAAAAAGCAAAAGTATGACTCTAAAACCCTCAGACTCTGCAAGCACTCACAAATAGCAGCTAAGCAAAGCACCAAGGTAAAACAGACCTAATGCACTAATCCCAAAACAAAAAATAGAAAATGAAATGACAAGAACATTTTTCAAAAATCAAATCAACAAGATTCTCTGGTCAGAAACAGAGGGGAGATACAGACTCCAGAAGCATCAAAGAAGACTCAACAATCACACAAACTCACCCAATAACACTTAATCTTCCCAAAAAAGCAAAAAATTAGAGCATACGCGACTGTTCTCAATAAACCTGCATACATACGCGACTATTCCAGGAAAACCCACGTGTGCACACGACTATGAAAGAAAAACCCGCATACAGGAAGAAAAAGATAGAAAAATAAGGTAAAAGGACAAGTTGAGACAAAATTCACTCCTACAGGACACTACTGGGAAATCATGCCCCTAGACCTGACACAGAAACAGAGAAATCAGAGCAATAGAAGCACATTGAATGTCGAAAAACCCCCAAATAAAACAACTAGGAACATCCCCAGTATGGTCACCAATTCTCTTATGGAGAAAACTTCCTATGGCTTGGGTTGTACCACAACAGACAGAGAAACCGCATAAATCAATCACTTCCCAATATGCAAGAGAAATACAACATCTAACACTAAAGGATCTCGACACATACCTTATCCTGGACAATTGATATAGATCCCCGTTGAGCTTTTTCCAATCCCACTTGCGTTAGCAATTTACTCTCAACAATAGTAAAAAAGGCAAGCATGCTATATAATATAGTGTTAGGTCTACTCTAGCATATATAATCAATGATACATAAGCAATTAAACACATCCATGGATTCAATATTCATTTAAATGCACATCATTGGATAAGAAAAGATATTTCTATTAAGTAAATCAGAGATTACATAAGTGACAACCTCTAACAGCACGCCGTGTGAACCGGAGAAATTGAGTCCTCCACCTGGACCTCCACCACCTCAATCCTCCATCTCTTGATAGAAATCTCACAAGAAAAGGCAAGCTTGGGAAGAACACAAAGTGCTCCAAGGAACAAAGGGATGCATACTCAAGTATAAGCAAGCTATGACAACAATGGACTATAATTTTCTTGCTCTTCAATTCCTCCTCTTCAATGTATCCAAAGGGTTCCTTATATAGTTCTTCAATGGGGTAATGGAAGGTCAAATCTGAGCAATCTCGAGGCATATGGAAGTCCAAGAGACAAGTGACTCGGATCCACATCAAGGAAAACTCCAAAAACATTTGGCCTTTTGCACACATCCCGATGTATGTGGGTTTAAGGGTAATATCCGCGTATATACACGAGAAAGGGATTAAAAGTCATGTACAGCAAATAATGATTTTTTTAGGGATCAAAGGTACAAAAATATTCCATGGGGTCCAAAGAGTCTACAGAGGGACAAGGAATGCCATAAAGGTGTGATCAACCATGTGTGGTAAAATCAACTGTAACAAGCATATTCAAACCAGTTTTTGGAAACGTTTGTGAAAAGTAGCTTCATTGAGCAGAATCTCTTGTGCGTGCTTTATTTACATGAAATGGTTTTCCCCTTGGACCGACATTCAAATCCTACTCCTCACCTAGGTGATGTCTAGCTTAGGGATTTTGCTTCTTTTGTCAGCAACCATGTGCAATGGGAGGATTCATTTCAGACAAGCTCTCACAATGAGGCTCACTGAAATATCTCGATTCAGTGTGAACCTCAATCCCCTTGACTTGTTCATAATCATCAAGCACAGAGGCTTAAATGTCCCATCCAGAATCAGCAGCTGGTAGAGCTTCAAGAGCAAGTCATCTCCACTTGTGTTAACCATATTTCCAAGCAACAACATTTGGCTTTGGAGGGAAGTAAGCATATGTGGCAGGCTTCCCCTTCAGCAATTAAGAAAAGAGACCCTTACTGCTTCAAGAATTTTAAACTGGCTCTCCCTAGGGTTGAAGGGTATGTCAATTGTATGAGGAAATGTGGAGCTAACTAGTCAGAACTTAAATTTAAATTCCCGCTTATTTGGTGGCTAGCAAAACCATACAAGGAAGCTTTTTCATTGAAAAAAGAAGAAGAAAGGCAGTGTTGGAAATATTGGGTTGCCCATAATGGATATCTAGAGGGGAGGGATATTAACTTGTCACAGTGGTCTAGGAACTGAAAACACGGTCTCACAAAGAATACAAACAAATATGCATAAAATTGGCAAAATGGTGCTGCAATGGAAGTAGCAGCTTTGTATAATCAAATGAAAGCATGATGATACAATACAATGATCATGCAAGATGCATGAATTCCAAGACAATTCGAACTCCCAATGAGGCCATTCGAATTGAATGAATGGGTGTAGCTTAACTGATTGTAAGCCACAGTGAACACTCAAGTTAACCACTGATCAAAACCCTAATTGACTCAACTGAGTCCTAACTGAAGTTGAAGTGCAATAAATGACTGAGTCTAACTAAAAGTAGCTAAGACACATGTCACTGCAAGCCAACCAACAAGTGGTAGCGCATCAAATGACTCCAATGAACCCTGATGAGGTTAACTGAAGTCTAACTAACCATCAGAAGTGGTTGGAGGTGCCCCTGTTGACTCCGGTTCATTAAATATTAATTAAATAATCAATTTAATGAAAGGAGGTGCCTNGGTTAACTGAAGTCTAACTAACCATCAGAAGTGGTTGGAGGTGCCCCTGTTGACTCCGGTTCATTAAATATTAATTAAATAATCAATTTAATGAAAGGAGGCGCCTTCACTGCTAGGTTTAACTAATTGTAACCATCAGCTATCAATTATGTGCATTTATGACACTCAGATCACCCCCAGAGTGCTCAAGTTAGCTTCCCGAAATGAAGGAAAAGGCTTAGTTGGCCTCCTTGATTGAAGGTAGGCATGGGTGTGCTCATGCTGATGTCATACAGTGCTCCTCTGATGTCAATTAAGTCAATAAAACTTCGGATAGTGGTTTAATTATTCCAAATTGACCAAAATGAGTGTGTATGGTGGTAAATGTCTCCAACAAGGGAGTCACCTAAGTCCTCCTACAACTTTTCATCTCTCCATGAGTGAGGTACAGTTCAAGATTCTGATTCAGACTAATGGAGGTTGTTGTACAAGGACATGCAATAGAGCAGTTGGGGGGAGATGTTGGGTCCCAAAATTCCCCTTTTTAACCACATCCCTTATACCCTATTTGTCTTGTTTCATTCCATTTTGTGCACCAAACAGACATTATTTCCTCACTTGAGCCCTGAATCTTCATAGGTATGATTATTTATTGTTTCATCTTATTAATGCTTATGATTGTTATAATCAAGACTTTGCTTCTTGCATTATGCTAACTCGTTATGATTTCACAATGATAGTGCAAGTTGTGAGAGATTACAGGTGTAGCAGCCCGAGTGGTCCAGAGAGTATATGAGCATCCACTATCAGTTGTGACTTGTCAGTCCCATCCATACATGCAGATCCAACAAAGGATCATCATTCCACATGGGCTACGACAGACATGGATGCGACAGACACGGCTGCAACAGACTGCGCTACAACAGCGCGCCACTGCTTGAAGTTAGCTACAATCATCCAGGTCATTCTTGAATTGGTTTTGTTATTCATTTACTGGCTCAGGAAACAGAATTTCCTATATTACCTACCTTTGTTTAATTCAACTCACAACTGTAACAGTGCATGTAATAGGGCAACCTGAAGATTGTAGATCTTCATGGATTCCCAATATTAGTGGGTGAGGGTTACGTTTGTTGATGTATAAGTATAGGGAAGAATTCAGAGCCAGGGGTTGGACAATATCATATTTTGTGGTGTAAGCTGTAACAGAGATTGTGTCTTCATTTCACCATTTTAATACAAGGAGAAGGATTCTTCACATCTCTGTGTTTTAACTTGTGCTAGTTTCGGCGTCTCTGTTCGAAGGCTGGGCATACCTTCTCATAGAGATCATCGAGTTAATTAGATTTTTTCTTAATTAGTTGTGTGGTTTGTATGTTACATTATATGTATTTGCTTCAGTAGTTGCAATAGTTATGTTAATCGTTGTGTTTCTTTGAATACCCAGTACTTGCATTTCCTTTAAGTTGTAGCACTGTGGTGTGACAGTCGACTATGTAGGTTAGCTTCTTTTATGCATGTGTGTGGTAGCTGTAAAATTCAAGCTCTCCCTTAGTTTCCTTTCAATTACTTGTCTTGATCAAGTTTGCTAATTCAAGTAGATTATGGTTTAGAATTGTTGATTCAATTCCTGTATTTCTCATTTCTAGATTAAGATTGGATTAGCTAGTCACAATGGATCTACATACAGTTTGGTAAATTAGGATTTAACTTTCTACAAAAGTAGTTCTAGATATTTATTTCAAGGATCATTCATTACTGGATTGAAGTTGTAGGAAGTAATTGCAATTCTGAATTCTTAGATAGGTAATTTAGATCAGTTTTGATTATGGGAGAAGTTTGACAAAATAGATAAGTAAGACAGTTTATTCAGTCATCAACTACTTAGTGTTTAAGCACATATAGTGTAAGTTATATTTGAAATAAAAGACTTCCCTGAGTTGACAATTTATATTGAGCATTCTGCATCATGGTTTTAATTAACTGGAATATAGAGTGACCAACACCTGATAAACCCAACTGTGTTGGCTTGGCTGATTTTTATTGCACCCTTGGCTATGTATGAGTCTGCTAGTGTCCCCTTATTCCTTGAGGAAATTATGCCCAGCTCGAGGGTGGCAGTGTTGCTGATAGATTGATGAGCGCACTGGCCTATGGTTGGGTGGAACGTTGCAATGACATAGCTGGTTGCGGAACATGTTCTTTTCAAGATAAGTGTTCTTGTCCATGTTAATCTCTGGAATTGTATTTCTTGCATTGTAATTGCTTGATGGAATATGATGAAAATGTTGGACGTGTTGAATTGATGAATTGTTCCTTTGAATAACTGCAATTATAGGCATCTATGTATGTTTCCTTCAATGCATTGTTAAACTAAGTTGCAGGGTTAGAATGTCGGATTGATGCTGGCTTGGATGGCCAAGTCTGTTCAAAGAATTCGATTAACAGATCGAGTTTTGGAGCAAAAATATTCTTCCACAATGGTTTATTCCACAGGCAGGATGCTGAAGACATCCTTTGGTAGATTTCGACCTCCACAAATTCCTTTCCGCAATTCCCTTTCGAAAACTTGTGGGATGCGAGACACAGGATGCGGATTCACAGATTTCGATTTCCGCAATGGTCATTTTCACATGCGGTATGCGGGAATGCANGCAATTCCCTTTCGAAAACTTGTGGGATGCGAGACACAGGATGCGGATTCACAGATTTCGATTTCCGCAATGGTCATTTTCACATGCGGTATGCGGGAATGCGGGATGCGAGATTGCGGTATCGTAATTTCCATATCTCTTGATCCCGCAACTCAAGTTTTACTCACCGTTGATTCTTGCGAGAGTATTCTCCACCGTGGATCTATTTCCGATGCGGGATGAGGGATGTGAGATTGCAATTTTTGTAATTTTTTGATCCCGCAACTTGAGCTTTCTGCACCGTTGATTTTTGCAGGTGGATTCTTAGCTATTGAATTGTTTCTAGATGCAGAATCATTTGTGATCGTTGGTTTCATCATGATTTCTCTCTGTCATCCGATATCCTCTGATATATTTCCTTGCATATTGTCAAACGGATCAATGGAAGACGGGAGGGAACGTGACAGTGTTGGAAATGTCGAGAAGTGGTTCATGACCATGCCCTATGTTTCGATGAACAGTAAAGGTTCTTGATGAAATTTTTTTAATTATGCATGATGACGGGGTATGGGTACCGGACATATCCTTTGATTTGTCCCATTTGTGAACTAGGTCACCGAAGTCTCTTGGGAATAAACAACCCTAGAATAAAGTCTGATAGCATTTTGAAGGAATTTTGTGTATCAAAAAATGAAATATGCGCAGTTTTGAAGTGATTATGGGCATGGATTGTGGCAACAAACAACATCTTTCACAAATATGGGCATGTGTTGTAATCACTCAGATCACTAAGTTACCAATAATACACATAAAGAATCATATAATCATTATAGAGACAAGAAACAAAGATAATAGATTGAATAACAACTTATATTACACAAAACACATATGGGTTCATACAAACATCAAACCGAACCAAGTTTGTATCTAGATCAATAGCCTATTATATATGATTACAAAATAGTTATGAATAACTACTTGTCAGTTCAGTCAACCGACACGACCTATGGAGGGCGACCTAATCTCTAATTAGTCAGCTAACTAGTCTAGTCAGCTAACTGACTAGCTCCCCCAACATCTCCTCCGAGAACAAAATCTTTCTTCGTCCCGAAGAAACAGTGGAGGTAACAACAAAAATAAATTGTTTGAAGTAGTTTTTTCAATTTCTCTATCTTCGTGAGCTGTGAAATCGAATGGATGGCCTCTTCTATACACTTATATCCACAATGGCTTCTGTTGTAATGGCTAGTTGGTGCTGAAATTATGTCCAATTGTGGAGGGCATTCTGAATGTCAATGGTCAAGGTTGTAATGCTTGACAAGATCGACATCTTCTCTTGTATTGGGAGGTCAATTATATTAATCATGTCAGGCCCCAACAGTTGATTTTTTCCCTCTGTTGTGTCAAGTAATATTTTCATTTGTGCACAAATTTTGTCGAGGGTGTCGAGGCTGGGCAATGCTTGAGTCATCCACTCATGTGTTTGTTTTTCTAGTTTCTCAAGCTTTGTTGTTTCCAGTACTATCTGATCTTGCACGGTGCTCCTCATTGCTTCTTCAAGGTTTTGTTGCATTCCCAATGTTTTGATGTGTTCATGAGTCTCGGTAGCTTGCTGGAATACTTGGCCATAATAGGTATACCATTTTCGCAAAACTTCCTCTGTAGTGATACACTCGTCCAAGTGCTCTTGTTGGGCTTCTGAAAATGATGTGTACTGATTTATCAATAGCGTAAAAGTCTCTTCATTTTGCTCATATTTCTTGGTCTGCAATTGTGTCAGAAGGTTCGACATGACACTTTCTAATAGCTGGTAAGCTCTTTCTAATGGTTTATTGGTGTCGATCTATGTTGCTCCTAGTAAAATTGTTTATGTCAGATTCCTGCATTTGGTCAGTAATTCGATTTGTTCTTCTTTAAGTTTCTCTATTTGTTCCTATATGTTTTCATTTCTTGTGGTAGCTTCTTTATTGAGGGCTTCAAATAGTTGGTCCAGTTCTCCATCTTTAATTTTTGGAGTGTCGACTGGAGTAGTCGACCCTAGCTGATGAAGGTGGATAACCGTCGGTACCTGTTGTGTCTACCGCTGCTCTCTTTTCTTTTGCTTTTTAGTTTAGAGTGATGGATCACCACTGGTCCTGNACTGGAGTAGTCGACCCTAGCTGATGAAGGTGGATAACCGTCGGTACCTGTTGTGTCTACCGCTGCTCTCTTTTCTTTTGCTTTTTAGTTTAGAGTGATGGATCACCACTAGTCCTGTTGGTACTTATTTTGGCTACTGCTACTCTATTTGGTGCTCTTTAGTTGGCTGAACTTCTGGTGTGGCAGGGTTTTCTGGTTGTATTTCATGGGTGGGGCTTGTAGTAAGTTTTTGCATCCAATGGTGGTGAATATGCTGGCTCTGGATTGTGAGGGGACTCTGTAATTGGTGGTGGTGATGGCGATGGAAAATGGTCTAGGGTTAATGGGGTGGTCAGACTTGGTCCTCGACTTCCGGTTGCATGTCGACAGGGTTGTCAGTTTCTGCAGAGTCCATGAGGTTGGTGATTTCTTGGTCTAGTGCTTCAATTTGATCATTCCCCTCAATCCCAACTATGGGTGGATCAGGGATAGATCGTGTGAATGATGAGATTTGGGCTGCGACAACTGTGGTTGACTTTTTGAAGTTTCGGATAAATGAGGCTTTCATGACTCCCATAACTTTTGGCTAGGGTGAGACTTGGTCGGTTTGTGGGGTGAGAATTCGTCGGGCAATTCTCGAATCTATGAGTTGAGGTGTGGTGTTGATTTGTTGGGAATTGTAGAATAGATTTGGTAGGTTGTTGATAAATCGTTGAAGTTCAACATCTTTATCAATTTTTTCTTTAAGGGTTCTAGGGATTATATCTTTGTAGGTGTTTGGTGATATGGCGACAGTCGAGACTGGTGTTATTCTGGTTGGATATGGTCATGGGGAATCTAGTGTCAAATCAATAGGATTTATTTCGAGAGGGGTAGAAACTCTTACCTGTTTAGTTATTCCTTGTTTTTCTCCTAATTCTATGAACTTTTTGAACTGAGTCTCGATAGACACTTTGTTTAGTGAGGTGTCCTCCAAAATGTCAACAGCGGTAGCAAGTAACCCTTCTGGTTCTTCTGATTCTTCTGGGAGGATGAGTTTGTGCTTCCCCTTTCCTTGTGTCTGACTCTCTTTATTTTTCCTTGATATTGATATCTCATGAGCTATTTTTTTAGATTCTCCTTTGTCATAGCATATGCAAGTCTGTCGGATTGTGTTTCTTCGTATGTCTTTTCTCCTCCCTCCCCTTCCTACTGTTAAGTCAAGACAATAGTTTTATGTTGTGTCGATATAATGGCATGTTGCTAAGTTGGTATAGTTACAATTTGAAGATTATTTGTCTCTTCTTCTAGGTCCTTCCTACTGTTAAGTCAAGACAATAGTTTTATGTTGTGTCGATATAATGGCATGTTGCTAAGTTGGTATAGTTACAATTTGAATATTATTTGTCTCTTCTTCTAGGTTATCCTTTGAAGTGAACATGTTGATATGAAGGCGCACTTATAATATTCTTCTTTCTCTTAGTCGGTTAGCGGTTCTATGATTGGTTGGTTGGTTTTCTTTGCCATTGCTGGTATCAATATCTTAGTGTTGGATTGTTGGCTCAATTCCTTAAAAATATCCTCGACTGTTGGGTAATAATCGAGGGGTTTGGCCTTCTTCGTTGCTCCCTACATGTACTAGACTGCAGTATGGTCGAGATCCAGTTGAATGTGTGATGTCGGGGGTAGACATCTTCAGATGTTTTGAGGCACCCTCCATCTAGCTGTTTGGACTTTTAGATTTTGAAACCAATTTTCTAATAATGTTTTGTCTTCTTCAAGTTCTTGTGGTTGTCCAGCCGTTGAAACAACTTGAAGCGCCACATATGAAATCTGGTCGATTCTAGGAACTGGGGATGTCTGACTGGACACTAGTACATGACAATCCATATGATCAGTGATGGAAACCTGATTATTGCGCCTGTTTCCTGGAACTTTTCACAGATATATTTGATCGTCAGCCACATATTGGGCCCAATAGTAGCTTTTCCCTTTTCCGTCTATTGTATCTACAGCTTCCAACATGTCGAGCTTCAGGTCACACCCTCAACCTGTAACAATTAAACCTTTGGACACTATTTTCGCAACCATTTTGGGTGTGGAAGCTTTGATTTGTTCAATTATCATGCCTTTGGAGTTCTTTCCAGTCGGATTTCCAGTTAATTTCTCAACTAATCCATCCTTTATACCCACAAGGATAGGTTCTCCTTTGTTAGCGAGCTCAGTAAGTTTCTAAATGGTTTCACCGGATATCTCCACTGGTTTGTCAAAGTAGAACTTCCCATTGTGATATCGGTTGATGATGAATTTGACAATGGTTTATTTCCTCCACAAAAACTCACCATGAGAGGTGCGTTCATATAGTTCATAATGGAGCTAGCATTTACTGTTGATTTTTATCATTCAAGATAGCATTATGATATTAAGATCTTTCACTGAGAGAATAACATGCACAACAATAAAAACACAAGAGACAAGAGACACAAAGAATTTTCCTCATGGAAACCATAAAGGAGAAAACCCCTCAACTTCCTCAGAGATAGAATCAGCACCAAAAGTAAAACCTGAAAACATAAAGATGGTCTCCTGAAAATAGTAGTCTCTCTCTTGTCCCAGCAACTTCTCCTCTCACTCATGCGCCCCAATAACTGAGTGTGTGTGTGATAAATAGAGAGGCTCACTCTCTATTTGTATTCTTTTGTTCACTTGAAACCCACTCCAACATGTCGGCCTCACTTAAAAATTACTTACTAAAGCCAACATCTCTAGGAGTGTCTAATAATCCTAGTGCCCCACAACTTGTGGGGACTTTGCCTCCTCCGACCAACAAGGATATTTATCCTTAACACATTGGTGGGGACTATTGCCCCGACTTACAATGACTCACTTAGGGTCGACTTCTCTAGGATAGTCTAATAACCCTAGGGCCCCACAACTGTGGGGACTTTAACCCTTGAACAATAGGAGGGTTACCCACAATGACTTGACATGACTTGTTTACATTATAGAACCTCCCAATAGGAACATCGAGGCATGACATGACTCAAATAAATTACATACACATCCCGGAATAAACATCGGGGTACAATACATAAGATATACAGGTGAATATATTCTGAAGTTACAAATACATCAACACTCCCTCTTAACTAGGAAGGTATTCTCTCGACACAATTTATCAGCACAAGACTTCTTCTCTGTATCAACTGGATCATCATTGAGTTCTCGTCATCTTCATCTTCAAGTCATATTCATCTGGATCTAGATCATCACTCGATCTGGATCATCATCACTATATCTAGATCATCACTAGATCTGGATCATCATCACTAGATCTGGATCATCACTTGATCTGGATCATCATCACTCGATCTGGATCATCATCACTATATCTAGATCATCACTAGATCTGGATCATCATCACTAGATCTGGATCATCACTTGATCTGGATCATCATCACTCGATCTGGATCATCATCACTCGATCTGGATCATCACTACTGGATCATCATCACAGGTGCTATCTCATGATTCTTCTCATCACAGGAAGTTCTACAGAGCCAGCCCTTTTTCATGCTGGATGTACATCTACAAAGCCAGTCCTTTTTCATACTGGATGTATCATCACAGAGCTAGTCCTTTTTCATACTAGATGTGGCATCCACACAGAGCCAATCCTTTTTCATATTGGATGAGTCTTCACAGAGCTATTCCTTTTTCATACTACATGTGGAACACACACAGAACC
>LPNX010660290.1:20895-36131 GCA_001517045.1 Pseudotsuga menziesii | reverse complement strand
AGCTTCCTCTGCTACTAATATTCTATGTATCCATCTAGGATCACTGGATACCAAGATCCTCTATCTTGAACTTTTTCAAAAGTTCTTCTCGCACCCATCTGTGAGCTTTTCATCTTTTTCAAGCTCCTCATGTATGTATTATCCCATGGGTGTCTTCTGAGCTCGTACAAGGCCTTCTTTCATTTGCACACATGATTATTCCTGCCATGTGTCTTAACTTCTAGTGGCTGCAAATGTCTCTTCGTATTCTATGCCTTCTTTTCGTGAGAAGCCTTGTGCTATGAATCTTGCCTTGTATCCCATTATGTTTCCATATACTGCATGATGGAACTATGAACTTCCCTTCATGTATCGATACTGCATCCTAGACATCATTCTTCTTGAACTAGTCTTCCCTTTCTTCTTGGTTACTTATTCATAGCTGGAAGGTTCTGTATCAATGATGTCACTGCATTCGTCATATTACTCTTCATCTTGAACTGTTGTCACTTGTTCTTCGAAACAAGTCTCGTCCTTCTTTGCTTGTAGGCGATTTTACGCGATCTTTCCTACAAGTCAAATGCATTAGTGGTATGGTTAGAAACATTTCATAAGGTATATTCATAATGAAAAATTATTTTGCATCAAGATATATGATTATGCAACTATTTTAGGCAATACAACATTCATCCATATCTCACGGAAACTTTCTATATGCCTTCCATCTCTACCAGAACAACAATGAAATTTTGCACTAATCCAATATGTCAGCAAAGAGGTTTCATTCTAGATAAGTAGCAATGGAGAGTTGTATAGCACCATGAGCTACTTACCCATCACATGCATATTAGTAGTATACTGTCATTAATGCAAACATTCTATCATGCATAATACATCAACTGAATATAAACAAATGCATAAAAAAAACAATATCATGAAATGACAATTGAATACTTATCTTTATTTGTTTCATGGGTAGACTCCTTCTTGAGCCTTCATCTTCATCATCTTCTTCATTCATAATAGCATCATTTCTTATCCAAATGCTAAGGTTGATAAGAGGTTCTTCAAGAGTTAAGATATTCATATTCCTCATTGCTTGAGGGATCTTCTTTGGATGGTGAGAGCTTGATCTTCAGTTGCTCCCATCTTATCTTCTCTTATTATGAGTCGAGCTTCTTCTTCTTCCCAGAGTCTGTTGAAAGTAATCACTTCCTTCTGGCACACATTCCTCACATGAATGAATCCTATGATCCTAGGAGGCCATTCAAGGTGGCTATCACCACTTCTGTATTCTCCACTTCTTCTTCTACTACTACAATTTGTTATTTGATTTGAGAGACCCTTGTAAAGTATGACTGCATGGTCTCTGCATTCTCGATCTTCACATTCTTCAACTGTTTTCTCAAGGTCATATTCTGATTTATGTTCTTCCCTTCAAATAGCTTGGTCAAGAAATCAAACATCTTCGGTGTCTTTAGGGAAGACACTTGTAGTACAAGTTGATCCATGATTGAATCAACAATGATCTTCTTGGCCTTGACCAAGTTCTTCTTGTGTAAGGCTTTGAGCCTCATCTCCCTTTGGAACTGGAACTTCTCTACTCATGTAGGTGTCCGATTAATTTTCTTCAGAGAGATCATATACTTCCATGCTTGGAATTTGTCAACTTCACCAAGCTTATCTTCAATCTAACACTAGTAGAAAATGAGAAATTAATGACTAAAAAAATGACTAAAATCAGGCTATAAACGACTATTTTTGAGTCGGTGACTAATAGTAGCAAATTTCCACTATCTTATAGCTAGTCGTATTTCACTAGTCATTGATTTAGTCATTGATTTGGTCATTGATTTAGTCATTGATAGACAATGCTTTAGTCATTGATAGTCAATGATTTAGTCATTGTTTTAGTCATTGATAGTTAATGATTTAGTCATTGATTTAGTCATGGATTTATTCATTGATTTAGTCACTGAGTTAGTCATTGATTTAGTCGATGATTTAGTCATTGATTGCAACCATTAAAGACCAAATATACGACTAAATAAACTACTAGATGTTAACATATTAATGACTAAGCTAAATATGACTAAGATACGGGAAATTAGCTGCTAATAATCGTATATATGTGAATTCAGTCGTTTTTGTAGTCACAAATTTATGATAGGGCACGGAGGAATCGAACCACCAACCTCCTTCCTATAATTAGACAGGCGCTCTACCATTGAGCTAGCACCCTTTAAGAAGTTGTTATTGCTTGACAATGATGACATTCAAACAAATTTATGATAGATATCAATCTACAAACTACATAATTATTACTATTACAACTTACCAGTAACTAGTATTTATGATAAACTAATTCCTGAGAGCTATGTACAATTTTCCCTGTAACTAAAGCTAATAAAAATTTAAGCAATCACCAAGTGTCACCCACTACTGGAATTTCAAAAATCACATCACTCGAATAGTTACATGAAGATCAGACAACTTATCAAATGACAAGATTCAACTTTCTTATATCAAATGACCAAATTTGCTGATGAAATAAATGGTTCGATATCATGTGTGTAATCAGCAATATTTTTTAGCCATAAGCACAATACATCCATCATCCTTCCCTTGTATTCCGTTGATTTTGCTTTCCTTGTTAGATATTTGTACATATTGACTTTTACAGTTTTCTTGAACAGATCATATAGGTGCTTTGTGGCTTCCTTGGAAGCTTCATGTAAAGAAAGGTAGTTAACAATATTTCAGTAGGGAATCCATGCTTTAACCAGTACATTTCCAAGTCTGCACAAATTAAAGTCTATTCTTTTGAAAATGAGATGAGCATAATCATAACAGATACAGGTTCCATCTATGGAATGTCTTAACGAAAGTCTATCTAAGGAACTACTCTAGAAAACAGTTTAATTTAGTTTAGATTCTCACAATTTATTCATTTGAAAACATCGCTAATGAATTCATATTCAAAGTTGTCAGGAGAATTGACTGTTTGGAGTTCATGCCTGGCACAAATCTCTCAGATTAATGCAATTCCCATATCCATGTCCATACTAGGCTAGTCCATAATGAGGTGAAGATCCATATTTATCTTCAGTCTCCAAGTTCATTACAACTTGGCGACCATAAATACACAGTCTTGAGGATGCTATTTTCTCCTTTTCTCATCATTTTGTTGTGTGTTTGGATCACACCTTTGTAACAAATAGCAGAGATGAAGATGTAGATGGACTGCCTATAAAATATCAAGGTACAGGCCTCAACCAATAGCAAAGTACCTAATCCTCTATTACTTTGGTAATAAATAGCAAGGAGAAAAATGTAGCTTGACTACCAAAAATATATTAAGTTACAGGCCTCGACCAATCAAAAGTACCTAATCCTCACTGATGCAACAACAATTCAAAGCTCCAACACCAATAGAGAAAATTCTTCAATAAGTAAGGAAGCATATTAGATTGTTTAATGTTTAAAAGGTTTTAATTTCAAATAGGTTGTAAAAAGTCCAATTGCATAGAGCACATGCACAAAACATATAGACCCGAAATCTAACTGTGCAATTTTTCTGACAATGAACACCAGAGGCTATCTTTAGTAGAGAATCTTGGTTTTTATGTTTATAAGTTAATTCGCATTGTGGTTAAACTTACAGGAAACAACACTACATCACATCAATATTAGTTCGATTCCCATGAAATCACATCAATGAGTACAACACAACATAGGAGGCCCCAAAATCATGGACAGACACAACTGAACTTCAATGTAGTAAAAAAAAGGTTTAAAATAAAATAAAAACAAGGATTTCCATTGGAGTCAGAAGGGCTATTAACTGAATAAAGTCACTTAATAATAGAAAATAACTTACCAAGGTCCGATTCAATAGTACACCAAGACATCCTAGCGTTAGCCTCGAGTCCNGAGTCAGAAGGGCTATTAACTGAATAAAGTCACTTAATAATAGAAAATAACTTACCAAGGTCCGATTCAATAGTACACCAAGACATCCTAGCGTTAGCCTCAAGTCCTAATCTACAAAAAGAAGCGATGTCAACAATTAGAAACCAATTAAATTTTTGAAATTTAATCAAAAGCAAAGGGTTTTTCAATGGAAGAGGTATATTACCACTATTTTTTACTGTAAGAGAAACTACTGGAACAACTAAAATTCCAATCCAGTACGCAATAAAGAAAATAATATGAACAGAACTAAAATTGCAGGGAAAAAGAAAACCACTACAACCTCGTAAAAAAAAGAGAAAACCTCAAATATTTGTCTAAGATTATAAAGCAAACAATATTCTATTAAAGTTTGGCACAAGACATTGTTAATACTAACATCCTAAGTATAAAGAGTAGGAATTGTCTTTCAAAGTCCATGCAAACACTTATAGATGAATTTTCGTAAATAAAAATACTAATGTGTCAACAATGGCTTGTGAGGTCAGTGAAAGCAGGTATCTATATAACCCCCACGTGAAAGCAGGTATCTATATAACCCCCACCGGGGTTCATGCACTTCCAAGTGACAAGGTAATGCTTGTCCTTGTTCTTGTGGATGTGCAGCAGGGCATGCAACAGCAATTGGGGCCAGGTGGACACTTAAACACATGACTTAAAGTTACAATAAACCAAATCAATCTTAAGCAATTTCCTAATGTCTAATATCCTAACATTTCAAATCACTTTAGGGTAGGCAAATGTTTGGGATAAGGATAAATTTCACGGAAGTGCCAATCCCCCCTTGTTGTGGCAGCTTTGGTTGAATTGAAGGTCACTTGAATTATGTATTCAGTGGTCCACCCCTTGACAGTTCCTGTACAGGAAGGCTGCTTGTGACGCCATGCCTCTTTAGGCCAGTGTAATGCTTCTCAAGTTACAAACTAAAATAACTTACAAAATTGGGCTGAGATTAGCATTAATTTTTTGCCTCCATCTCAGCTATATTAATTTCACATGGATATAGATTTAGATATCTTCTTGACCATTGACATAAACAATGAGGTTATGATGAAAATCATAATACATCTAAAATTGCAATCTTTGTCAATGTACAAGGGCAAAACTCAAAACCAACTACCTGTAGATATGGGTTTCTTATCAAAATTCCAGACCGGGGCATTTGGCATGGCACCAATGTCATTGGTAGAAATTCAATCTGTGGAACTCAATTTGGAGTTGTAGCAATGCATTGGCACAGCAGGTGCAGGATTTAACTCAAGAGCAACTACCTATGGACATGGGTCTTTTCGGCACTTTACCGGGGTCATTGTTATAAATTCAACCATAGAAACTCCATTTGGAGAAGTAGTGATACAAAGGGTCATTGGTAGAATATCGACCTATAGAACTCCATTTGGAGTTATGGAAATGCATAGGCACAGTGGCTGTGGGGTTGTTAGAATTTTAACAGGGCATTCAGCAAGGTACCCACATCATTGGTGTAAATTCAATCCAGGAAGGTGTATGTGGTGTTGTCATGATGCAAAGGCACTATGGTGGATGGAACTCAAGAGAAACTACCTGTATATCTAAATATGGGTTAATTACCAAAATTCCAGACCAGGGCATTCACCAAGGTACCCACTACAATTGGGAGAAATTCCACCCAAGTAGTTGTATGTAAAGTTGTCACAATGTAGACACCATAAGTATTGGAACTCAAGCCCAACTACTTGTGGATATGAATATGGGTTCTTAACCAAACTGCCAGGCCAAGGCACCAAGCAAGGTAACCACGCCAGCTTTTGAAATTCTAAACATGGAAATCTGTGTAGAATCGCAATAATGCACAGAACAATCTGTATATCTATACACTAGTTTTGGTGAAGAGAACAATCTTTAGAACTATAATCATCCACTAAAAATTGGACTTTTTCCATAAAGGGAGGCACCTCTACTTCTGAAGAAATAGCTTTAGAGAAACCTTCACCATATGGTTCTGCAAAGTGTTCTTCATAATTGTTTTGATACCTATCATCGAATGGAGACCTTTGTAGACAATTCTCAACATGGTTTCCCGAAATCATTCTACTGCTCACAATCTCTTTCTAATCACCATGAGAAAACAATTCTAGGTCTTTATTTAGAGCACATACTTCAAGTACATTTTGGTACTTGTTTCTATTCATCTTGGTCACAAATAAGATGTTCTCTTCAATTTTCCCGCTTTGAATCTATTTGTGCAAGAAATTGTTCTCAGACTACGAAAGAACAAGCCAACACAATCTCAATAAACACAATAAAGTAAAATAGGGTTTTTCTAGGGTTTTGGTTGAACAGTTTGAAGACAAGAGGGAAAACATTCATAAGACTAAAGCAAACACTAAATCATGAGCATTCGAATGAATGAGATGTATAACATATAAACCATAATCCAATAGAATAAATACAATACTGAGTTTCACCCACAGTTAGCAAGCATTTCAAGCATAAAAACACTAAACGGGAAATGAATATACCAACTCAGTAATTAACACAAATTAGAAATGAAACCAGTCAATAATCAAAAGGGAATATAGTGCATATATTTCATAGTTCAGTCATCAAAAACACATAATATTCTTTACACTTAGCTCATAAACAAAGCCTCATAGCCTCCCCTTGTCAGCAAAAATCCCCCCCTTTGTCCTCTTTCAGACTTACATTTATCATGTTCTTTCACAAACAGTTGCATAACTAAACCCTAACTACCTTTAGGTCATCTATCGAATTGTTCAATATAAACTAACATTATACAAAAATAAAATAAAATAACTTTTCAAACTAACTAATAACTGCTCTCCTAGTCTTTGGTTGCTTCAGCTAATAGAGCAATTCCCTCCAAAGCCTTAATTTTACTCTATTTCAAAATTCTGATTTTCAAGTACTGATTTTTTGCCACGATCTCCACCTGCTCTACGTGCATTTCAGGAAAAAATGTGATTTGAAATGCCTTTGGCTCATTATGGTCTGCAATCATTATTGCCTCACTTCTGCAAGAAACCGCCACGATTCACCTTCCTAATGATACTGACACTTCTCACAGTGATTAATATTTGAATTTTGCCACAGTATCAGCGTCTTCCATCACTAACAACTAATCTTTCTTAGCATCGGCGATCGGAGCCCCAAGACTGAATGAATCAGCACTTCCCATTACTAACTTGTCGGCGATCGAAAGCAGTAATCTCTAATTCATAAAAACCTCAAGACACTGTGTTGCCATAGTGTCGGCGCTTTACACCACTAGCTTCGTGATCGGTGATCGAAAGCTTTATCAACTATTTCATCGGAGCTTTAAACCACTATGCTACCGCAATGTTGGCACTTTAGACCACTAGCTTCACGATCGGCAATTGGAAGCTTTAGCAACTATCTTTAAACCATTAGCTTCGCAATCGACGATTGGAAGCTTTATCAACTATTTCATCGAAGCTTTAAACCACTATGTTGCAGCAGTGTCAACGCTTTAGACCACTAGCTTCGCGATCGGCGATCGGAAGCTCTAGTAACTACCTCGTCGGAGCTTTATACCAGATTTCTGGCACAATGTCGACAACATAGAGAACTAAATCTCCGCAACGTTGAATGATGATTTTTAACTTTGCACGACTTTCATGTAGTGCCTGTGTGCATTTATTTTTGGCTTGCGCTACAAGAAAATTCAAGTTAATGATTTTCAAAAATTAAACTCATGATATAAGGTTAGACTTTATTTAGGGACCCTAAGAAAACTTTAGTGTTATTTTTTAGACTTTTTAATCCATATAAGCCTTATATAAGCCCTTTGATCATGAAATCAAGCCAAAACTTTGAAAAAATAAACTAAAAAGAATCAAATAACATGAAAGCTAAAGGGAAAAAACTCAAACTATCCCAATCAACAAAATTTTCTAGGAATAAAAAGTAAAACCAAGCTTCAAAACATAAATAAAATAATTAAAAGATGGAAAACAAAAACATGACCTAACATATGGCTCCTGCTGTGGGATGAAGTCTGGATGTACTCACAGCTTCCCTTAAATAAACCTGCGAGTGACTTGCTACTTACCTTAAGGAAATTCGCGAGTTCCCCTTTTCAATGATTTTTCACCCTTTGGGGGCTTGTTTGGGGTGGTTTAGTGTTGTCTGAGGGGTCCTCCTGGATCCTTTGTTTGTGTATGACCATTGGGAAGTGGTGTTACTCTTGAGGGTACTCTTTAATTAATTTGTAATACTTTTTTGAAGTCCTTTGGTTTGTATTTTGTTTCCCCCCCCTTCCACTTCCTTCCTTGTTATGACCTTGTTGTGCAAGGTGCTGAGCAAACTCTGTTAGCAAATTTAGATAGAACCTCAAATCTTGTTGATCTCTATTTATTTCAGTCTTATTTTTTAACCACGTCATGCCAATGTGGTTGGCTTATTCCCATTTGCAAGTCTCCCTTCCAAGTGATGTTCTTTCTGGATTTAGGGCAACCTACGTTCTGTTTGTTGGGTATGGAGAAGAAGCCCATTTACTTTGTTTATATTATCTACATGCATTGGTTTGTAGGTTGTTTTTGTTTCTTATTTATAAAGAAAAGTATGAAAGCACAAGTAGTTTCTTTATATGCATGTTAACTAGGCTTTAGTCTTAGGTGCATTGCATGTCTTTGTTTCTTGAAAATACGAAAATAAACCTTTCTTTTGTGGCATTTTTTTTTCAATTTTGAAAAGAAAAAGAGAAGTGGAAGTTTTCATTTTTCATTTTGATTTATATTTCGTTTAGTCACCTTGTTTCTGTTTTCATGTCAAAACACCATCAGTTTCACTTTCGCTACCTTTGAGTAATCAACAACCCTTAAAAAGAACATTAATATCTAAAATATATTAGTAACATTTTCTTTCTAAGGAAAACGCACACTAGTCTAGGCTAGTGTTTTGGGTTAGGGACATCTTTAAACTCCCACAAATTTAAACTAAAACATAGTTGCCTTTCTTCAAGAAATCCAATCTCATAAAGGAAGACACCAAAAAGCTCCTCTAACACGGGATTCAAGCACGAGGTCGTGCACTACTGAGTTGTGGAGATACCCCTCCTATACTTGGTAGAGCATACACCAGGGTTGTTGCACATTTGGGGACTTACTCAATACCTATTTCTGACCCCATGTGGTGCCTGGTATTGTTTGAGTTTCGGGCTTAGTTACCATGCCCATGTGCATCGGCTGGACCGATGACTATTTCGTCGGGCTTTCTTTGTGTTTTTGGTAACCTTAGTATCTGTAATTATAGGACTCTACACTAGTTATGGTGGAAGGTTATTTCCACTATACCTAGGGAAGGCTCGGGAGGAAATACCTTACATACAATTTCGGAAAGCGGTTTGGTGATTCAAGCGCTTGGACCCAAGCCGGTGTATTGTGGACCCCAACTAATTGTTCTTCACACTTCACTTATTACTTATGGGCCCTCATCATTCCATACTTTCCTTTGGAAGGTACCTTTGTTTGTCTGGTATAGATACTTAGCTTTTTCTTCTAGTGGTGTGCTCTCTGTGGTGTTGGTTTCCATATGACCTCATATTTTAATTTCTTGTTAAGTCAAAAACTATGGCTAGTACCCCTATGGACACCAACTAGGAGACCCCCATGCCAGGGCTTCTTGTGCTTTTCCATTTACTAGGAATGTTGGTGTTCCCCTTATGGTCACTTTGAATTTTCCTAGATTCACCCTAGGGATACCAGTTTGGTTTTTTTCCACTCTGACTATCTAGAATGCCCCTGATGCTTCTCAAGCAAGCACCTTATATTAAGGGCATCAAAACAATGGCACCCATTCACCAGTAGAAACCTCTTCTCCTCCTTCCACCTCATGTGATGAAAGTTCTAATACTTGATCCAGGTCATTCCCAAGTGCATGTTGGGGACAACNAAACAATGGCACCCATTCACCAGTAGAAACCTCTTCTCCTCCTTCCACCTCATGTGATGAAAGTTCTAATACTTGATCCAGGTCATTCCCAAGTGCATGCTGGGGACAACAGTTGATTGAATGGGTCGATCACTGTTATGGCAGAAGCATATAAGAAGAACAAGTAAAGCAGGAAATACACTATATCGACAGAAAGTAAGCAGACAGACAATATGCAAGAATTCAAACCAATTTCTATTATTTATTATTCTCTATCAAGGTTGGTTTATTGTTACAATAATGTACATGTTTATATAGAATGCTAAGACACTTGGGTGACTACCCATTACATCCTGTTACAAGAAGTTATAATGGTTCAAAATTTCAACTATCGTAGACGACTGGAAGATGGAGACATTCTGTAGATGTTCGACAGTCATTGGTGCTGACAAGGCATGCCAATATGCGGTAAGTCGAGTGTGAAACCTTTCAAGGTTGTCGATGTCGGTTGTGTCGAGGTTTGGGCTTGTCGAAGTCGATGGTGAACCTGTTGAAGCAGTCGAAGTAGTCTAAGTAGTCGAAGAGCTAGACTTTGTCGAAATTCGACAACATGCCAACTACTGGTTGGATCATTCCTCCTTCCTTAAGAAACAATGGTCTNAGTCGAAGTAGTCTAAGTAGTCGAAGAGCTAGACTTTGTCGAAATTCGACAACATGCCAACTACTGGTTGGATCATTCCTCCTTCCTTAAGAAACAATGGCCTCCATTCTATATTCGTTCAGGTGAGGAAAATTGTTGGCTACTTCAGTAGACGAGTACCATTTACCTTACGCAGGGAGCTATCCATCTTTAGCCACTTGAAACAAGGGAATGGAGTTCATCCTTGTATTTCGTGTGCATTGTCCCACAATGGTGTTGTGAAGAAGAGGTTCCTGGACATCTGGATGGATGTCTTCAGGTTTTGTTGTCAGCAAGTCGTTATGTTCCAACAATGGTGCATGGTATGGTCAAAGTAGATCTACATTGAAAACTGGATGTGCACCAAGGTATGCAGGAATGTCGAGCTGAAAATTGTTTTCGCCAATCTGTTGAAGTATACTGTAAGGACCATATCGTAAAGGTTTCATCTTTCTATGTGGACCAATGAAGCGCTCCTTCTTTAGATGTAACCATACTTGATCCCCAATTTTGAATGAATGAGGAATATGATGCTTTTCTTGGCGGGCCTTAGTTTTTGCATTAGCTTGTTGCAACATTACTTGTGCTTTCTTCTCGATGTTGTAGATTTGATCTATGAACTTCAATGTTTTCTCCACTTCACGTCCTTCAAAGTCGGTATCGTTTGACAATGTTGAGGAATTGATTAAGTTGATATGTGCTGAGGGTTGATATCTGTAACAGATCTCAAATGGAATATTTCCCATAGAGCTATGTTGAGCATGATTATAGTTGTGACGTATGTATGGAAAGTTGTCATCCCATGTTCGAAAATGCTTATGGTTGTACATGCAGAGAATTTGTACTACCAAGAAATTTATAGCTTCCATTTGTCTGTCTCTCTTCGAATGGAAGGTTGTCGACAAAGAAAGTCTCATGTCGAGCCGCTGCCAAAGAGTTTGCCAAAAGGTGCTGACAAATCTAGCATCTATGTTGAAAATAATGGTCGTTAGGAGGCAGAATATGGTAGGCCCTTTAAACTTGAACGGCAAAGATTAAAGGTGGCTTTGATGGAGGGATGAGATCAATTCTGAAAATTAGAGTTGCATGGAGAAAGGTTGGTGTTGAGATTTATGGAATTGAATATGGTCCACACATTTCGATGGTTCATATGGAAGTTAATATTAGATCAAAGGCCAAAATTCATTTCCTCCCAAGGAATGTCATGAGCGGAAGTGCGGAAGAGGTAAAAAAATTGGTTATAAAAGTGGTAAGCTTGACTTCTATTTTCTGCAGTCTAGATCTGGCGGCTCAGACTGTTTCCGCATAGATCAACGGTGCAGAAAGGAAAAAGCGGGAAGAAAAGTGGTGGAAATCGGAAAGCAGAAAATACAAAGGTTTGGCCATAAAGAGTTAGAATTTCTGCCCTCCACTTTCTGCATTCCAAGATCTAACGGTTCAAAACACTTCCACCAGATATCAATGGTTCGAGATGAAAGAGCAAAGGGCGGAGACCGAAAAGTGGAAATGCTAAGTTTTGGTTGAGAAAAGGTGAAAGCGGAAAACTTAAGTCTCAGTTATGAAAAAGTTAAACTTTTGTTTTTCGCTTTCTGGGAAAGTGAGGAAGTGGAAAGGCAGAGGCAGAAATGCAGAAGTGAAAAAGTTAGAATCGTGTTTTACAAAAAGAAGAAAGTATGCCTTCCGTTTTCTGCCAGGTCGATGGTCCGAGAGTTATCTACGGACGATCAACAACTGACAATGAGTCTGGTACAGATCAACGGTGTGGAATTAAATAAAAAGGTGAAAAGAGAGGAAAGGGTGGAAAGGAAAATTTAGAATTTGTTCTCTATTTCCTGCCACCTCTAGATCGACGGCCCAAAATGAATCTCAGGTAAGATCAACGGTCTAGAAGCAATTTCGTAAGTGAAGATGCAGACATGAAGGAAACTGTTGTAGAATGATGAAGGAGGTTCTGAACCAGTCATTTTCACCAAGAGAGCCCGAGTCCCTACTATATAATTTCCCTAATTGATACATCATGCGCATCTCAACGTGCTTTCCTGTTTTTTTTATGATCATGGAAAATCTGCCAGATCATCGAATTTGTTATGATTTTGATTTCTACATATAACTGATTTTGGCTCTGTTTCGAGGTTGGTCTCGGGGAGCCTAAGACACTATAAGTATACCCTCAACAAAAGAAGAAAGGGTTGAAACCCATGAGACTTTTGTGTTATGTAATTTTGAGATCTGTCTTTAATAAAAGTTGCAGAGTCGAATGTTGGCCTTTGAATGCAAAAATTCATGTATATTTCTCAATTATAGTCTGTCATTTCTTTTCTTTATGTGCATGTCCTTCTTGTTAATCATTTCATTATGTTTTCTTTCATATCTGAGATAAGTGTGTGATAGTTTTCATAATTCATACTTGGTTATGCTTTGTCTATCGTTTCAGATATTCACAAATCATTTCTACCAAAGTTAATGCAGAATTTATCTAGTTGATGCTTTGTGTTAATGGACTGTCATTGTTTCTTTCTTATCACCAGACCAAAAACATATTGACCGTAACCAAAGTATTATCTTGCTTTTGTGGACATTTATCATGTAATTTTCTCTATGTTTCTTAATAATTGTGACTCCATAGCCCAATGTTCCCTTACCTTGTTTCAACCACAACAATATTTGAATTCCATTTCATGTCTATATCTGGACTTGTTATATATTTGTGAGAGATCCCTCTCTAGAAATGGAGAAGCCAACTCGCTTTCTTAAAGCGGTTCTGTTGTTACCTATGGATTCACCTTCCACGACCTAGGGTGCTATTCTTGTTAATTTTTTATCATTCAAGATAGCATCATGATCTTAGGATCTTATCTGAGAGAATAACATGCACAGCAATAAAACACAAGAGACAATGAACACAAATATTTTCCTCGGGGAAACCATAAAGGAGAAAACCCCGCAACTTCCTCAGAGATAGAATCAGCACCAAAAGTAAAACCCGAAAACATAAAGATGATCTCTCAACAGCAGTAGTCTCTCTCTCTGATCCCAACTTCTTCTCTCTCACTCATGCTCCCCAGTGAGTGAGTGTGTGTGTGATAAATAGAGAGACGCACTCTCTATTTATATTCTTTTGTTCACTTAATGTCCACTCCAACATGTCCGCCTCACTTAACAATTACTTACTAGAGCCGACATCTCTAGGAGACTCTAATAACCCTAGTGTCCCACAACTTGTGGGGAATTTTCCCCTCCAACCAACAAGGAGGATTATCCTTAACACAATGGTGGGGACTATTGCCCCGACTTACAATAACTCACCTAGGGTCGACTTCTCTAGGATAGTCTAATAACCCTAGGGCCCCACAACTGTGGATACTTTAACCCTTGAACAATAAGGAGGGTTACCCACAATGACTTGACATGACTTGTTTACATTATTCAATCTCTCGATAGGCACATCGGGGCATGACATGACTTCAATACATTACAAACACTTCCCGGAATAAACATCGGGGTACAATACATAAGATGTACAAGTGAATAAATTCTAAAGTTACAAATACATCAACACTCCCTCTTAACTAGGAAGGTATTCTCTCGACACAATTTGGCAGCACTGGTCTTCTTCTCTGTATTAACTGGATCATCTTGTCATATTCATCTTCAAGTCATATTCATCTTCAAGTTATCTTCATCTTCAAGTCATCTTCATCACTGGGTCTGGATCATCACTTGATCTGGATCATCATCACTAGATCTGGATCATCTCGGGGACATCATCACTAGATTTAGATCATCACTCGATATGGATCATTACTGTTGGATCATCATCATTGGATCTATATCATCACTCGATCTGGATCATTACTGCAATATCATCATCACTGGATCATCATCACAGGTGCTATCTCTTGATTCTTCTCGTCACAGGAAGTTCTACAGAGCCAGCCCTTTTTCATGTTGGTTGTATACCTAGCCTCCATGTAGGTCTTCTTCAGCGCTTACATCTGACCCTAAGTCAGAATGGCCCGCCCAGCACTTACATATGACCATGAGAGGAACACATCCAACACCATGTCAGAAAGGCACACCCAGCACTCACATATGACCATTCGGAAACACATCTCACAACCGTATCAGAAAGGCCCAGCACTCACATCTGACCATGCAACAACACATCCCACAACCCTGTCAGAAAGGCCCAGCACTCACATTCGATCGTGCGGGAAAACATCCCACAACCCTATCGGAAAGGCTCAGCACTATCATCTGATCATGCAGGAACACATCCCACAACCCTATCGGAAAGGCTCAGCACTTATATCTATACGTGCGGGAACACATCCTGCAGCCATGCTAGAAGGGATCTGCACTTACATCTAGCCATGCGGGAACACATCCTACAACCATGCTAGAAGGGCTCTGCACTTACATCTAGCCATGCGGGAACACATCCTGCAACCATGCTAGAAGGGCTCTTCACTTACATCTAGCCATGCGAGAACACATCCTGCAACCATGCTAGAAGGGCTCTCAACCCTAGGTTGAGGATTCCTGGTAACTAACCAAGTGCCTCCATTCTCCCAGAGAATGGCATCAACCCTTATATTTGATCAAGTGGGAACACATCCCTCAATTACATCAGAATGGCCCTGCACTTATATCTGATCATGTCGGAACACATCCCTCAATCACATCAGAATGGCCCTCAGCCCCAGACTGAGTA
>LPNX010660290.1:0-19772 GCA_001517045.1 Pseudotsuga menziesii | reverse complement strand
AGACATCATTCTTCTTGAACTGGTCTTCCCTTTCTTCTTGGTTACTTCTTCATAGCTAGAAGGTTCTGCATCAATGATGTCACTGCATTCGTCATATTATTCTTCTTTTTGAACTATCATCACTTGTTCTTCGAAACAAGTCTCATCCTTCTTTGCTTGTAGGTGATTTTACGTGATCTTTCCTACAACTCAAATGCATTAGTTGTATGGTTAGAAACATTTCATAAGGCATATTCATAATGGAAAATTCTTATGCATAAATATATGATCATGCAACTATTTTAGCCAATACAACATTCATTCATATCTCACGAAACTTTTCTAGATGCCTTCCATCTCTACCAGGACAACATTGAGATTGTGCACTAATCCAATATGTCAGCAAAGAGGTTTCATTCTAGATAAGTAGCAATGGAGAGTTGTATAGCACCATGAGCTACTTACCCATCACATGCGTATTAGTAGTATGTTGTCATTAATGAAAACATTCTATCATCCATAATACATCAACTGAATATAAACAAATGCATAATAAAATAATATCATGAAATGACAATTGAATACTTATCTTTATTTGTTTCGTGGGTAGACTCCTTCTTGAGCCTGCCTTCAGCTTCATCATCTTCTTCATTCATAATAGCATCGTTTCTTATCCAAATGATAAGATGGATAAGAGGTTCTTCAAGATTTGAGTCCTTCATATTCCTCATCACTTGAGGTATCTTCTTTGGATGGTGAGAGCTTGATCTTCAATTGCTCCCATCTTCTCTTCTTTTATTATGAGTCGAGGTTCTTCTTCTTCCCAGAGTCTGCTGAAAGTAATCACTTCCTTCTGGCACACATTCCTCACATGAACGAATCCCATGATCCTGGGAGGCCATTCAAGGTGGCTATCACCACTTTTGCATTTTCCACTTCTTCTCCTACTGCTACAAGTTGTTCTTTGATTTGAGACACCCTCGTAAAGTATGACTGTATGGTCTCTGCATTCTGGATCTTCACATTCTACAACTGTTTTCTCAAAGTCATCTTCTGATTTATGTTCTTCCCTTCAAATAGCTTGGATTCAAACNCCTCGTAAAGTATGACTGTATGGTCTCTGCATTCTGGATCTTCACATTCTACAACTGTTTTCTCAAAGTCATCTTCCGATTTATGTTCTTCCCTTCAAATAGCTTGGAGTCAAACATCTCTTTCAGTGTCTATAGGGAATACACTTATGGTATAAGGTGATTTGTGATTGAATCAGCAATGATCTTCTTGACCTTGACCAAGTTCCTCTTGTGTAAGGCTTTTAGCCTCATCTCCCTCTGGAACTGGAACCTCTCTACTTGTGTAGGTGTCCAATTAATTTTNGCAATGATCTTCTTGACCTTGACCAAGTTCCTCTTGTGTAAGGCTTTTAGCCTCATCTCCCTCTGGAACTGGAACCTCTCTACTTGTGTAGGTGTCCAATTCATTTTCTTCAGAGAGATCATATACTTCCATTCTTGGAAGTTCGCAACTTCACCAAGCTTGTCGTTGAGTTGACGTGATAGATCACTTTGAAATGAGAACCTCAAATGAAAATAGCAATAGATTAGATCTTACCGATTTGAGGTGTCCCTCCTGGTTTTGGAGCTGGCTGATCTAGGGTTTGTCAGAGAAACCTTAATTTTAAAACTTGGAATCATTTAGATCTGATTGGTTAAAAAGATACACCTCTTTAAGGTGAGTTTTCCAATGTACTCACTTTCTGAAAATAGTGGAGGGAACCTCCGGGAACAGAAAGCCCTAGTTTACCAATTTCTTCTGCAGAAATTCCTGTTACTATTTCTGCAGTATCTCTGAAATTAATACTCCTATATGTTTGAAACTTCATAATAAGGTAGCCTCACCTATTCCTATTCCAACACCATAGGTTTCATCAAAATTGGTTTCACCAATTGGGACTTATGATCGTTTTCCCCAGGTGACCTGTTTTAGGATTGTTTAGCATAGTGAAGTTATACGGACGGCCATGTGTCAATGGTTCATATTCGGGGTCTAAAACTTATACCACTAAAATTTCAATCCGTTCCCTTTCTGTAACATCTTCAAAATTTTCATTTGAACCTTTGTATCCCGAGATATAGCAATTCTCCCCAGGTGTCCTGTTTAGGGATGAATCCTGGAAGAGGCTGGAACCCTAACTTGGAGGGATCATATCTCTTAGAATATAGTGAATTTGAGGATGAATTTTGGACAGAGTATAAATTAGGATATTATCTTTGGCTTGTGAAAGTTTTAGTTTCTTATCCTTCTCCAATCCTGATCTATAGAGAATGTTCCAAAACTTATCAATTTAAGTATTTTAGGGTTTTCCCGGCCCGGGTCAAACTAGGGTTTGACTTTCCTGGAGTTATACCCAACCAAAAATCTTGACCCAGGTCTCTAAAATTTTATTTTGATGAGGAGATCAATCCTATTCTGGGGTCTCTCAAAAATTCCTCTTCTATAAGAAGCCCTAATTTCCCGCACCAAAAACTGAAAATGCTCGGAATTGAATTTCTCTTCGACAGAAAGATGCGCCCTTCAATGGAGAGTCAGCCTAGCATACTTTTGTTGATGAATTGTGGAGAGAGACCCAAAAAGTAAGAATCCCTAGCTTCTGTAGCTGCACAATGTCTTCTTCTTAGGTTAGCTCTGATACCATGTTAGATTTTTATCATTCAAGCTAGCATTATGATCTTAGGATCTTATCTGAGAGAATAACATGCACAGCAATAAAACACAAGAGACAATGAACACAAAGATTTTCCTCAGGGAAACCATAAAGGAGAAAACCCCGCAACTTCCTTAGAGATAGAATCAAAACCAAAAGTAAAACCTGAAAACATAAAGATGATCTCCCGACAACAGTAGTCTCTCTCTCTAATCCCAGCTTCTTCTCTCTCACTCATGTGCCCCAGTGAGTGAGTGTGTGTGTGATAAATAGAGAGACTCACTATATATTTATATTCTTTCATTCATTTAATTTCCACTCCAACATGTCGGCCTCACTTAATAATTACTTACTAGAGTCGACATCTCTAGGAGAGTCTAATAACCCTAGTTCCCCACAACTTGTGGGGACTTTGCCCCTCTGACCAACAAGGAGGGTTATCCTTAACACAACGATGGGGACTATTGCCCCGAATTACAATAACTCACCTAGGGTTGACTTCTCTAGGATATTGTAATAATCCTAAGGCCCCACAACTACGAGGACTTTAACCCTTCAATAATAAGGAGGGTTACCCACAATGACTTGACATGACTTGTTTACATTATTGAATCTCCCGATAGGCACATCGGGGCATGACATGACTTCAATACATTACAGACACTTCCTGGAATAAACATCGGGGTACAATACATAAGATATATAGGTGAATACATTTCAAAGTTACAAATACATCAACAATTCTGAGTGCTAACAAACTAGTGTCGTTGCCAAGGACGCGAAAGTGAAAATCATCCATGGGAGAAACGAAAAAAATTCTAATAAGAAAGGGTTTCTGNACATCAACAATTCTGAGTGCTAACAAACTAGTGTCGTTGCCAAGGACGCGAAAGTGAAAATCATCCATGGGAGAAACGAAAAAAATTCTAATAAGAAAGGGTTTTTGTGGGAAAACAGAGACTTTTGTAGTTGAATAAGGTTGTATATTTTCCCTGGTGACTCCACATTGGTTCTGAGAGAATTACAAAAGGCATCCTGGCTTCAAGGCGGCCACATACACGAGGTAATCCTGACACTGAAATATTTCAAGGTGTGGATAACCCCAATAAATTGTTTAGAAATAAAGGAAAAGACCAACTAGATATTCCTCAATTTGGAAATTCATAGTGACTCTATAATTTCATAGCATTCAATATTCTATGTAGGAAACCAATTTTGAAAGGTCATTATTAAAGTCTAAATCAGAATATGACTTGAAGAACACAGAATTAAATCCTAGTAGGTTAGATTCATATCTGCTTTACTCTCTTTGGCACAACCTTCAAAATTTTGAGAAAACTGGTGCAGGAAACCCTACTTTTCAGAACTTTCAGCCTTATATCCCAACAGTTGTTGAAAACCCTCTAGCCTTACAAGCACCTCTTGTAGTTCCAAACCCACCTAGACCAATGGCAGCAAGATTTGCCCCTTTGGCTTTACCTGTTGCATTACATTACCTCCCTCTGAATTATGCCCAAAGAATTACCTTATATGATGGGGAGGGTAATTTCACAGCTATACAACATGTTGATATATTTTATGACTTCATTGATCTGGAAGAGGTTGATCATGAAGACGTTAAGATGAGATTGTTTGCATAAAGCATATCTGGGGAAGCCAAGAAATTTTTTAGAGACTTCCCTACTAGATCCATTGCCACATTTGCAGCCTTCCAAACTGCATTCTTAGAAAGGTGGGATGATAAGAAGATCCCATTACAAGTAATGTCTCAATATAGAAATATCAAGAAAGGGGGTTTTGAATCTTTCCATGAATTTTCAACCTGTTTCATGAGAGTATATAACTCCATCCCTCCCGATATCAAACCTCTAGTATGCACTGCAAAAATCCACTATGTTGATGCTTTTGAAAGTGATTTTGATTTATTATTGAGAGAGAGGAAATCAGCTAGTCTTCCTAATATGTTTAAAGATGCATTAGAAGTAGAAGCCAACATGATGGAATGTGGAAAGATGAAACATAAAATAGAAACTGATAAAAGGAAAATCGGGGAAGAAATTGTACCTTCTACTTCTGATGTTGTCTCTTCCAGTGATATAAATTTTGAGATGATATTGAAGGCAATGGAGAAAATGATGGATAAACTAACTATAGATAACATGACAATGAACAAGGAACAAAATGAGCCTCAAATCAGGAATCTGAGTTTCATAAGACCCGATCCTCCTCAACCCCCACAAATCAAACAGAGGGATATAAGGAATCCTAGAAATCAAAATGACCAGCAAATACAACCACCTTTCCCTGGAAAATATGTTGATGGTGAAGGTGAGGTTGAACCTATTGAAGATCAATCCGATAATTTCGGTGATTTGGATTATGATATATACCTCATAGAAACATAACATAACATGTATGCTCAAGAGGATGATAATAAGTATTTTGAGGTACAATCAGAACAGTACCAAAGGGGGTACCTACATGCTATGGATGATGTCCAAAGAAAGATTCAATTAACGAATAGTGATGTTACTATCAATAAATGAAGGCTCAATCCAAATCAGCCTTCTAGCAGTCAATAGAACACCGATAAGAAAAAAGAAAAAGAAAAAGAACAAATTGTATATAAAGAGCCTATAAATACAGTAGAAAGGAAAAAAGAAGTTAAACAGCCAGCACTGATAGATGTGGAAAAAGCCATTTCAAATTTCAACCTACAAACANTTGTATATAAAGAGCCTATAAATACAGTAGAAAGGAAAAAAGAAGTTAAACAGCCAGCACTGATAGATGTGGAAAAAGCCATTTCAAATTTCAACCTACAGACAGAGCTCTCAAAGGTAAAAATCTCCATCCCTTTTAATGATTTGCTAAGAAACAGAGAATACAGAGACAAGATAACAGGTATGGTTAGGAATCAGGGAGAATTTCAACCTGATATCTTAGAAGTGAATGATGATGCTCCTACCATTGTCTTTGGGTCTAAAATTGAAAATGGAGATGAATATGAAGTTCCCCCTTTTTGCCTATTTCTAAATGTACATGATATGGTTGTGCATAATTCCATGTTAGATTCTGGGGCCTCCCATAATCTGATGTCAAAGGGAGTGGTAGAAAGTTTCGGATTAGAATTTACTAGACCATATAAACATTTGTACTCTTTTGATTCCAGGAAGGTAAAATGTCTTGGACTGATTAAATATATGGTAGTGACTTTGANAGTGGTAGAAAGTTTCGGATTAGAATTTACTAGACCATATAAACATTTGTACTCTTTTGATTCCAGGAAGGTAAAATGTCTTGGACTGATTAAATATATGGCAGTGACTTTGACAGAAATTCCCTCTAAAACTACGGTAATGGATGTTGTCGTAGCATACATTCCTCCTAAATTTGGCATGTTATTATCAAGGTCGTGGACCTCTAAATTAAAACAAAGTCTGCAAATGGACATGTCATAGGCTACCATTCCTATGGCTGGCAGGAATAAAAGGTTATACATTGAGAAAAGATCCCCATATGTAGTTAGCAGCCAAGACAAACCAGATAATCATGTTATATATGTTTTTGATACTGACTTGGGATCTTATATTTTATTTAATGATGTTTCTCCCTGTGATCTTGAAATTCCTACACCTATTGAAGTTAAGGAGGAGGAAGAGTCTGCAAAGAAATAGGAAGCTTTAGAAAAGAAACAGAAAGAAGAAGGTCTTTGGACCATGTATTTTGATGGATCAGTGGCTAAGGTTGGTGCTGGTGCAGGAGTGTATATTATTTCTCCCATCATGGATTTTAAAGTTCTATCTTATAAGTTAACTTTTGAATGTACTAAAAATGTAGCAGAGTATGAGGCTTTATTATTAGGGTTGCATGCTTTGAAATATATGGGAGCCAAACGGGTACAAGTCATGGGAGACTCAAAGCTAGTAATAAATCAGGTAAATGGCAGCTATCAAACAAGACATCCTATAATGAGGGCTTATAGAAATGAAGTGTGGGATATGTTTGGTAATTATTTTACCGAGCATACAGTAATAAATCAGGTAAATGGCAGCTATCAAACAAGACATCCTATAATGAGGGCTTATAGAAATGAAGTGTGGGATATGTTTGGTAATTATTTTACCGAGCATACAATCAGAGTAGTTCCCAAAAATGAAAACACAGTGGCCGACTATTTAGCTGTTGCTGATTGTAAATTCAAAACTCCCACAGCTAGCCAAAGGAAGTATAAGGTTGACATTGTAAACAGACCCTCCATACCAGATAATTCCAAACACTGGCAGGGATTTGAAGATGATATGCAGATTAACCCACAGCTAGCCAAAGGAAGTATAAGGTTGACATTGTAAACAGACCCTCCATACCAGATAATTCCAAACACTGGCAGGTATTTGAAGATGATATGCAGATTAAGATATTTTTGGAGTTATCTAGTGAGTTTGTAAATACTTTGGTAGAAAATGAAAATGACAATCTTGAGAACTTTCAATATGCTGAAGACAGTGAATAAAGGATTGTTGAAAACATGAAGTACAAAACCTCCCTGGGAGGGAAGGATATAGNATGAAAATGACAATCTTGAGAACTTTCAATATGCTGAAGACAGTGAATAAAGGATTGTTGAAAACATGAAGTACAAAACCTCCCTGGGAGGGAAGGATATAGTTCAGTTGAAGGGTAATCATATCCCCAGAGGCATGATCCCTCTAGAGAAGTTGTTTGATCAAAACGATGTCCCTAAGAATCTGAAGATGAGGAATATTGACGATGTTGTCGAAGATAAAAATACAGGGACCAAAGAAAACCCAAAGATCATAAAACTGTCAAAGAGCTTGCATGTCAAAGAAAAACAAGATTATATCAATTTGATGAAAAGCTACACTGACGTCTTTTATTGGAGCTACGAAGATCTTAAAGAGTATGAAACCTCCATCATACAACATACTATCCTTATAAAACCTGGTGAGAAACCTTTTAGACTGAAATTAAGAAGAGTTAATCCAATGTTGTTGCTTGTCATTGAGAAAGACATCATAAAATTGTTCAATGCCAAGATCATTGTAACTCTGAGATTTTCCAAGTGGGTTGTGAATATGGTACATGTTAGAATGAAGAACATTGAATTCTGGATTTGTATATATTTTAGAAATCTTAACTGTAGCTAGGAATTTTGCACCTTCTGCGGACAGAAGTTGTTCCTCTGGTCTGAATGGTTCAGATCCATAATAAATAGTTCACAACAAGGTTAGAAGACTTTCCCTAGAAGATATAAACACCTGGAATACAATCTTTGATAGAGTGATGTGGTTCTTCTCTTATGACAAAATATCTCCAAGGAAACACCTGCATAAACACATCAAACACATAAGAGATCAAAGATACCAGAACATCATCTATAGATCTATGTCAGTGACTAAGGAGTCTGACAATAACATGCAAGATTACAACATAACAAGTATATGGGAAAGGAACCAAATTTGCATTAATAAAATGAAGAAAGATTTTACAACCTATGCCTTAATGTTGATATGCTCTTTCACAAAACCAACATCTTGTCCCCAATAGCTCCAACTTGCTCCCTCAAGATCTCTTGACTGACTTAGCCCAGAATATCAAAGCAACAGCATAACATTACTCTCTCCTCAACCATGGGGAATAAGCCTGCTTTTATAGGCTTGGAATGGATAGAGATGGTTGATAAATTGGTGGGTGAGATGGCTAGGAGATCCTACAAGGATGGATCTCGTGTCCAACTGGCCCTAGTGATCAAGGATAAGGGTGCCACGAAGCCTTATTTTGAGAAGCTTCGTGAGAACCTCTCTTTTTCACTTTTTACCAAGGGCACCGCTCCTTGTTCACCATTACATAGCGGTTCTGGGAAAAACCACACATTGCTTAAAGGATAAAGGCAGTACAACTGCTTACTGCCAACATATTATAGGCAGTGCTGAAGAAGGTGCCACTTTTTTACTAAAGGGTAGAAGCAATGTTGGATTTTCGTATACAAATTTGATGTCTAGACCAATGTTCTTACTTCACAATTTGGGATTGAGGGAAACACTAAAGTTTGGGATCTCATCATGTGTTGATGACTAGATTTAGGTATAACAGAATCCCCCCAAAGCATGAGGCTAGAGGGATACCATAGGTGAGAGATTTGAAAGAGCAAGTTATCACTTCGAGGCGAGAATCAGCTTGATTAGAGATCATCAATCTAGGAATCTGCAATACATCAATACTTTGGACTCATGAGCAAATGTGTCTTCATCATGGATGCAGACCAATACAAAGCAGATCCATGAGAGAGATAAACAACCATGGCTACTAGAATACATCGTAGATCCATGTGATAGAGGACTCAAAATTGGACATAGCTACCAGACATACAATGTAGATCTATGTCATACATAAGCAAATTTGAGCATAGCCACGACCATACAAATGTGGATACATGCTGGTACTTCATATAATATACTCCATCGCAACCTGGGGAGAAAGTTATGAGTGCTTTTCAAGAAATACCCAGGGTCTTCATCTTGTCTTCCACAAAGTATGATTCTATCCATGTGATTACAATGATCTGAATTCGAACATGGTAGAAACCCCTTGATTACCAGTCAATGATGTGAATCATTAATAAGTGCGAGGGAGATCGCCATTGATATCAATGATTCGCAAGGTACCCTAGTACAATCTACTAAGTGTGAATATATGTTTTGATGTCGAACACTCAGTCGAATCTCTCAATCAAAGGTCAATGATGTGAACCTATGCCGAGAGAGAGAAAATCTTTCATTGAGGCATACAGATCTCAAGGGACTAAAATTGTTTCTAAGACTAATTCCTGGATGATGAGCTAATGTCGACAGGAATAGTCTCGTCGAAGGAGGGCCATGATGAATCCCACATCGACGACATGAAACTCGGAACAAAGTTCTGGAATGTTGTAGATAATGTAACCATAGGAATGAATCCAAAAGGTACAGGCATAAAGGTTGTTTTAACTGCAGAGGTAAACTTCTAACTTCCCTTTGAACATTGGGCGACACGATAAAAGACTTGGTAGCATTGACTCGACGAGGCGGAACACAATACGACAATGGACGATGCATTCTTTGAAAGACTCAAAGGAGTGGCATGACTCATGAAAGTGGATCGACTCAGAGACAACATGATTTACCCAATTGATTGAATGAAATGCAGACAAGTGCCACGTTCAAGGGTGACGACAAACTGCCATATTATTTGCAAAATGAATCGATTCCCTTCCCTTAATTTCCCCATCATGATTGATGAGTGCCTCTTTTCTTTTTTACGAGTCCAAAGAGGGTAACAAACACTCGTTGTAGCTAATCCGAAGACAAGTCCATTCTCATACATTTTACGAACCTGAGAAAGGAGGGGTTTGTTACCAAAAAAAGGTCTCTCAGTGTTTAATATAACGAGTCGAATGAAAGTTAACTTTGTATCNAAGACAAGTCCATTCTCATACATTTTACGAACCTGAGAAAGGAGGGGTTTGTTACCAAAAAAAGGTCTCTCAGTGTTTAATATAACGAGTCGAATGAAAGTTAACTTAGTATCGTTCATGTTTAGAGAGTCTGAACGAAGATGGAAGAAGACTCAAAAGGGTCCTTTTTCATAAATAGTCTATCCAAACCAAAAAAGAGATAACCTACCATTGAAGAGACGACTCTTCAAATACTTTTATGAGTATGAAGAAAACAAGTAATCGACAATCTTTTCATATTTAGGGAGTCCGAAAAGAGTTTAAAGGAGACTCCATTAGGTCTCTTTTCACGATAAAGGGTTTTACGAGTCTGAAAAGAATCAGAAAAAGACTCGAAACTTTGATACTAGGTTTTGAGAGCGTGATCGAAGTATCAAAACGAACACTCAAGGAATTTTTCTGTTTTCAAAAGTACGAAAAAAGTCAAAAACGAACTTCCCAATAGAGTTTACTGTTTTTTTTCCCTGCAAGACTTGAAAATGACCATTAGTTTCCCAAAACTACATTAAAGGGTATTTTTATTAAAAATGATTTTAAAATATAAAAAACCCTAGAAAAAGTTATAAAAGATTGAGTAAATAGTAAAAAAACAACTCATTTCACTATTTACCAATCTTGGAGAGCATTTTGGGTAGTTTGGAGCTAAAAATTCAGCTGGAGATTATGAGAGCATCCACCATTCATTTTCTGCACCGTCAATTTCAGATAACATCTAAATCCATCCTCTTTCCTTTTATGGTTGCCAATTTTTAATTTTCATGGTTTTTTGAGCTCATAGGCCAAACCTAAAATGGGAAATGTGGGCACCGCTCCTAGCCCTTACGAGAAAGCCAGTGCTCGACTGAAATTGTGTTTCTTCAGTTTGACACAGGTGGTGGCACCACTTTGTCTTAACTGGACAGAGGCGGTGCCAGCTGTGAGCTTCAAAAAACTAATGGGCTAGCCAAAATAAAAGTTTTTAAGCAATTTTATTGATGAGAAATGCTTCTAAATGGCTTTTGAATTGTTTTTGGCATGTTTATCGGACTAAAAAATGATTATCTGGAAAGAGAGACAACATGATGAAGATGATGTCGCGACCACAAGAGATACGGGTTGTTTACGTGCCCTACGGGGGTGTGCCCTTCTGAATTTCTTCCAGACCCCCAGCATGGTTTCACATCCTCGCTTGTTGGAATATATCCTAAAAATGTGGAAGTTGGAGTATAAGTACTTTGAGGTAGTACCTCATGTTTTGACCATAGAGGTAGAGGATATCTACTTCTTGACAGGATTATCTAGACGAGGGGCCCCTATCTCCCTTATTGGTTCCCGAGGAGGGGACGTGACTACTCAAGAGCTAATCAACCATTATTTTCATCCTGGCACAAGAATGTTAGGTTAGAAGATTCCTATTAGGGATGTGGTGGATATGCCACTTCGCACAGTTTTATTCATTATGCACAGGCTGGCTGGAATCCAAGGGCCTCATCAGGAATCTAGGGCACATATGCTATATTCCATGGAAGCTATGGCCCCTACAATTTTCAACTGGGTAGAAGCACTTCTTCCCATATTCAAGGACCAGCTGACAAAATGTCTGCAAGGAGAACTAAAGCAGTTTGGTTTTAGGTCCATTTTATCTTGTTTCTTCTTTGAGAGGGTGCCTCTCATGAGACCCCAGGTGATATTCATTGAGCTTAGGGATAGAGACCCATGCATGCTGAGGTGGGTTGAGATCATGGCTCGTACAGGTGGCAGTAGAGCTAAGGTGAAATTCGAGGCCACTTTCTTCCATTGTCTGCGAGACCAGATCCTCATAATAGAGGATTACGCCTATGCAGGGATAGATTTCAGAGGGGACCCTGATCTACCACTACCACTCCGTGCTCAATGGGGGGATATTGGTAAGAAATAAAAACCCTAAAATGGTGATCATGTTTTTTATGTTTTTTATGTGTAGTAACAAGACCTATTGTTTACATGCAAATGTTGGTGGTGCATGACTTGGAGGATCTTCTCCGATGGATAAAAATGGTGATCATGTTTTTTATGTTTTTTATGTGTAGTAACAAGACCTATTGTTTACATGCAAATGTTGGTGGTGCATGACCTGGAGGATCTTCTCCGATGGATAGACGAGATAGAGCTCAGTTTGTTCACAGGGGTGATGACCACCTTACTGAGCTGGAGGAGAGCTTAGAGCAGCTGACTCTTGATATTCCTAATACAACTATAGATGACCTCCCCATGAGGTATCAGAGGCATACTGCAAGGGTGTCGGGCGGCTTTAGCTGACTGCTTCACAGGGTAGCACGGGCCATCATGTGCTATCATGAGCATCATTAGATGGTGGTCCACATGATGTACAACTAAAATTTGACTAGATTCAAGGTTTTTGTATGATTTTGAATTCCTGAAAGCCACAGTGCTTCAGACAAGGTCTCGTGACCACATTTTTTGTAAAAAACACTTTTTATACATATATACAGACTTATTACTAGTGTTTGTATGTCTCAAATGGAAATCATATTTACATGAATTGTATGTGCCATATACAGTTTATTTTACAATGAACCATGTTTATTGTGCAATTTAGGAATGAGAAATATACCAGTCTAGGATGTAGTTTTCTAACGAATCAGCAACCGTATTATTGGAACTAGGGATATGCCTATAAGTAATATATTCGAATGACCTCTCTAATAGACGCACTCTCCGAAATAAATGAATAAGTTTCATGTTTCTGATGGTATGGACATGGTTTAGATGACAAACCACTAATTGTGAATCCATAAACACTACCAAGCCTTGAATGTTTCGAGATGCAGCCTCAGTCAATAGACCTATTACCACCTGATACTCAGATATGTTGTTGGTAGCTGGACCAATACAAATCGCTCATAAACTGATCAAGTCATGAGCTGGGGAATAGAGAACCCAAGCAGCTGAAGTAAGATTTAAGGTATGACGGCAAGCACCATCAGCGAAGCCGTAAAAATCCATCCGATCTACAGTTTGGACACTAAACTCAACACCATATTGAATCAAGACACAACACACTGAAAGCCAATAATATACATAATACACGGTACCATACGAAAATGTTTTAAGCATAGTACCTCTTTAGGTACAACCCATTGTGAGGTTGCCCGAAGGGTGTCCCATCATAATTTACGAGCTCATAACCTCCTTTTTCTAAAACTTTGCTGACGATAAAGGGACCATACCACATCGACTCGAACTCCCCTTTACCTAGTTTGTCATGTTTCTGATCATAGGTCAAAACTAGGTCACCTTCATTAAAAACATGAGGCTGGACAGATTTATCATACTAGGCCTTTACATGTTTCTTATGTGCCTCATTAGCTAAGGCAGCATCTCTTCTAGTTTCGTTAAGATTAGTTAGGTATATAAATATTTCTTCCTCACTGGAAGTGTTTGGTAGTATTTCTACTGCAAGTTTCAGTGACGGAATTTGGCATTGGATAGGAAGGACAGCTTCTAGTCCGTAAACTAACTGGAAAGGTGTGAAACCAATTGTTGTTTTTACCAAAGTCCTATAAGCCCAAAGAGAAGAAAATAGAGTCAGGTGTTAGTTGGATTTATGATCTCTAACCATTCTCCGTAGCATAGTTTTCAAAACTTTGTTAATGGCCTCGACATGACCATCAGCCTGTGGATAGTGAGGTGTTGAGTTTTCATGGCGAAAACCCAACTTGGTACTCAACTCAGTCATCATCCTATTCTGGAAATGCAATCCATGGTCAGTGACAATAGACTGTGGGACTCCAAACCTAGCTATCACGTGATTAGATAAGAAGAGGGCGACAATATTACCATCCTCTGCATACGTAGGCATAGCCTCAGCCCATTTTGTGAAATAATCAATGGCTACGATAATGTAACCATGCCCTTTGGCTAAGGTAGGATTACAATGCATAAAATTAATTCCCCATTTGGAAAAAGGGCCAACTGCAATGACGGGGTCTAAAGGAGCAAGGTGGGTGCGGTTTTTTGGGTAGAAATGTTGGCAAGATGGGAATTTCTTAACAACCTCATGACAGTCTTTGAATATTGAAGGCCAGAAATAGCCAGCACGAAGGATTTTCTAGGCTATAGCCATCCTAGAAAGATGACCGCCACATGCTCCGGAGTGGCAATCATTAAGGACTTGTTCATCCTCCTCATTCGTAAGGCATAATCGAAGAATGGAATCAATACCATTTCTATACAGTGTATCATTTAAGATAAGGTAGTATTTAGCGTGGTGCCAGATACAGCGATGATCGTCACGGGTTATATTGGGATGAAATATTTGAGTTTGGAGATAAGTGATTAAATCTCCATACCATGGGTCTGTTATGCTTATCAAGAACAAGAATTCATTTGGAAATGAATCATTGGGCTCAGTATCCATCAAAGCATACGGAAGGTCACACATCAGCTCTGCAAAGACCAAGGATTTATTTTAACAGGCCTTGTAAAACTCAAGGTCAAATTCCTGTAGGATGACATTCCAATGGGAATATTTGCCCCCTAGCACATGACGAGTCAGGATATAGTACATAGGGTTCTGATATGCAAGTACCGTGGTAGTGCGAAGCAGGATGTAATGACAAAATTTCTGAACAACAATGATCATAGCCAATTCTAACTTCTCCACATGCAAGTATCGGGTTTCATAATCAGTGAGATTCTTACTGGCATAATATATCACGTGATACTGACCATTGGGATCTTCCTGCACTAAAACCATTCCAATGGTAGTAGTGGAGGCAGCAACATATAAGAGAAAGTCCTTTGAATAATATGGGGGGTGTATCACGGGTGAATGAGTCAGAGCGTGCTTGAGATTATCAAAGGCTTGTTGGGCCTGGTCATCCCAGAAGATTGGAGTGTTCTTCTTTAGGAGACGCATATAACCGTGCATTTTCTCAGTGAAATTGCAAAAAAAATGGCAAATAAAGTTTTCCTTCCCTTGCAAACTTTGGAGTTTAACAATATTTGTTGGGGTAGGTAGGGCCAATATAGCAGAAATATTCAGTGGATCAATCTAGATGCCATCCTTAGAAACCACAAAGCTAAGGATATGTCCCGTTTCAACACAAGAAACACATTTGTGTGGATTGAGTTGTAAGTTATAATGACGACATCTCAAAATAATGTCTCTAAGATTCCCAGGGTGGTCTTCTCGTTGTTGTGAATGCGCTGGGACATCATCAAGGTACGGCTCCACAATGTTTTTAATATCATGAAACGCACAGGACATGGCACACTGGAATGTAGCTCCGGCGTTCTTGAGGCCAAACGGTAACTTCCTATAGGCANAGGTACGGCTCCACAATGTTTTTAATATCATGAAACGCACAGGACATGGCACACTGGAATGTAGCTCCGGCGTTCTTGAGGCCAAACGGTAACTTCCTATAAGCAAAAGTTCCCCACGGACATATAAATGTCATTTTGTGCTGATCGGAGGGCAATGTCTCAATCTAATTATAGCCAAAAAACCATCCCTAAATGATAAGATGACACTTCCAGCACAGTTGTCGATAATCTGATCGATATGCGGAGTCAGAATTGCCTTTGGTACAAGCTTTGTTCAAGTCTCGAAAATCGATACAGAATCTAATGGTACCCTACTTATTGTTCACTGGGACAATGTTAGATACCCATTCTGTCGGGGGTTCAGGATAAATGAATCCTTCCTTCAGAAGTTTTTCTACTTCAGCTTCAGTAGTCGCAGCCTTCCGGGGATGGACTTGACGTAATTTCTGCCTAACAGGTTTTTCCTTAAGATAGGTTTTAATTTCATGAACCACATTAGATGAGTCTATCCCATGCATCTCTACATAAGTCCAGGCAAAAATATCTCGGAATTCTCTGAATAATGNGCCTAACAGGTTTTTCCTTAAGATAGGTTTTAATTTCATGAACCACATTAGATGAGTCTATCCCATGCATCTCTACATAAGTCCAGGCAAAAATATCTCGGAATTCTCGGAATAATGCTCTATATGCTTCAGTTTCTTTAGTTGAGCAGTTCATCCCTACGTGAACATGCTCAATGGTTCCAGGTTTGATTGATATGTCGATGGGGTTTGTTTTAGTAATGTTGCATATATTTCCTTCGGATTTATTGTTTTGCAACAATATAGGTGTTTGCAGATAAGTGACAATATCAGTACTGATACATGATTTGAGGTCAAAACTCAATGAACTGGCATTGGGAAGAAAAGAAGATCGATGACGACGATCTTCCCAGACGGTTTCATTCTCACTCATGATCTCCATAATGGACTCATTCGAAAGAAAAGTCTGTGTGAGATAATCTAGAGTGGGAAGAGAGGGTTCCAACCAAAAATGAAGGTGGTATGGATCCGAAGCCACTAAATGAAGGTCATCAACATGGTCATCGAAAATGGACTGGATATCATCATACATTGCTTCATACGGGCCAAGGGAGGATGATTCAACAATTTCTTTTCCCTTGGTACTATAGCCAGTTTTGGAAATCATATTTATTGTCGCCACTTATGTACTAGCAGGGGTTGATGGAAACACACCCATAAGGGTGGAGTATTTCAGCATACCTACCCCAATCGACTGATAAGGAGGAGGGGACTGACCTAGCATAGGGATGTTATTCATCGTAGCGGTTGTAACATCCGGCATACAATAGTCAAGTTGATCAATAGTCACAATCTTCCCCAAATGTGGAAATTGGAGAGTTCTAAATATTGTCGAAGCGACAGTGGTCATAGCATAAAACCAATTCCCCCCCAATAGAAGATTGTAATCTAACGGGGCATCAACCACTTCCACCTGAATGGAAACAGTCTTGCCCCCAAGCTCGACAGAAAGTGCTGGAAATAGACCATGGGGCTAGAAACCCCATCCATAAAAAGATTTTAAAGTAGTAGGTGATTCCATTACCTCAGGAGAACCAATGGCCCTCCAGCAGGCTATAAACAAGACCTAAGTCAAAGCTCCTTAATCCAAAACGGTTCGATGGACCTTTCTCCCAACTACTCTAGAAGCAATCTAAAATGCGAGTTGGTGAGGTAGTCTGGATTTATAGTTCTCTATGTTGAAATGAATCAAGTTGGTATTATCTGGGTCTAATGCCCCAAAGTTGTTAGCAGGTGTTTACACTGCGTTGGACAGCTCTGGAGTTTCTCAAGGGTAGACATCGCGCAAGGATACTGAGCTAGATCTTCAACAACATTATAAAATTGGGCAACTCAGGCATTGGGATTGAAAACCGACTTCCTGAGGGCAGCCTTAGCCAGTCGTAAAATTGAATCAAGATTACGATAGGGACATTAGACGAGGATGGAGGAGAACTAGCAGAAGGAACTTTGTCCAAAGGAGGATTTTTGTCTTTTTTCTCTATTGTCTTGTCATATGATTGACTATGAGTACTCAAACTGATGGCCTCAGAATAAATCATTCAGATTTCTTCTATGGAATTAGGGTTCCCCTGATTAGACATGTGCTCTATCAGTTGTTGTTGAGAAGGATAAGGATCAGTAAGAACTGCTGGTACGGGGTTACTTTTCAAAAAATTGTTAATCTCATCACAACGAGGACATTCTTTTGTGAAGTGATATCCTCCACACAATAAGCAGGGATATTTGGCTTTCTTCTTCCCTTTATCATTCTCATTGGTCGTTGGTTTAAGATTCTCCTATTGGTTTCCAGGTTTCTTGTTTGTATCTGTTTCTTGTTGCCGGGGTTTTGACTGCTTTGAATAGCATTTACCTGGACGGAAATCATAGGAGTTGAAGGAGTAGTGGTAGAAGAATTTGGTTGCTTGGTAGGTTTTGTCGTCGATGAGGGTTGGATGGAACCAACCACCCCATCAATAGGATTTTCTGCTGGTGGCTTAGCAGGTTCTTTGCTAGGGCGAGGAGCTTGCAGAATCAAGTCATACAGCACTCCAGATTGGGAATAGACCGAATCCAGATACTGAGCGCGACTGATAGCCTGCTCTTCAGTAACAGCATCGCCAATAGCCACATATCAGGTGATAGGAGGAAACAATGACTTAGTGAACCAATCAACTAGCAGTTGGTCCAGGATGAGAGCTTTAATAAGCCTTCTCTATGTTCTCCACTCATGGATATGGTCCCATATGTGGGTGGAGGTATTTTGATGAAGTGAAGTCAAAAGATACGTACCCATTTCATAACGAATAGGTAGTTGAAAGTGTGTAAGGAAAACAGTTTCCAGAGAGCTAAAATCCACAAACGAATGTTGTGGAATTTCAATGTACCATTTCGTAGCCGTTCCATTCAATGTGCACTAGAAGAGCCTTAAATGAACAGAATCATCCATCAAAGATTTCAAAGAACACCATAGATGGAAGGTCATAACATGGTTCTTGGCATCATCTCCCTGATTTCCATCAAACTTGGGAATATCTGATGGTAACTTTACCAAATTAGTGGGCCATGACGGGTTGTGTCGAATGGGATCATTTATCAACTTGGACAGATTAGGTAAGTCCAAAGTAGCCAAGAAAGGTACTTGCCGATTAGGTTCCACAAACTCGTAATATTGATAAGATATATATGTACCAGTAGGACCATAAGCTGACTGATATATGGGTTATTGATTTGGTTGATTAGATGATGAACCTCCCGAAAACCCTCCTAAAGGAGGTGCCCCCCCAGGAGGTGGCCCCGTAGGAGGCGGGCCTCCAAGAGGTGTTCCGTTAGGTGGTGGCCCTCCAGGTGGTGTTCCTCCGGGTGGTGGTCCTCTAGGTGGTGGTCCTCCAAGTGGTGGACCTCCATAAGGTGGTCCTCCAGGTGGTAGACCCCTAGAAGGTGGTCCTCCAAGTGGCAGACCCCCAGGAGGTGGGCCCCTGGGTGGTGTTCCTCCCGAAGGTGGGCCTCCAGGTGGCGGCCCTCCGGGNTCCAGGTGGTAGACCCCTAGAAGGTGGTCCTCCAAGTGGCAGACCCCCAGGAGGTGGGCCCCTGGGTGGTGTTCCTCCCGAAGGTGGGCCTCCAGGTGGCGGTCCTCCGGGTGGCGGTTCTCCAGGCAGTGGTCCTCCATAAGGGGGACCTCCGCTAGGTGGGCCTCCTCCTGGTGGACCTCTTGGGGGTGGGCCACCATAAGGCGACCCTCCAGCACTTCCAGCAGTAAGAATAGGCATTCCCCCCATTACCGACATATAAGACCAATTAGGTTTCCCCCAAGGTGTAAACATGTTTCCCGGGTAAGGGATTCCAGAATACATAAATCCTGTATACATATGTTGATAATTTGTCTTTACTACAGGTAATTGATTAGCTCGGTAACCATAACCCCAAGAAGGCTGGTTAACTACAGGTTGTACCCCTAAGGATTGACCTGAACTGGGTGGAGGATTTACCATATTGGTGTGCGTAGGAGGAACATACACCGTGGATTGCCCTACAGTATAGGTTTGTCTAGTACTAGTAAGAACTCCACTAACTGGTAACGTAGTTCACGCTGGGGATTGCCCCCAACGTTACAATGTATAGAAACCACTTGAGTCATAGGTTTCCCCCCAACTACAGAGGGTAAGGGAGGACTAGCAACAGACCTAGGATTTAAAACTGTAGG
>LPNX010660288.1:53911-64653 GCA_001517045.1 Pseudotsuga menziesii | reverse complement strand
GTTAAAAATAAGCCTGAAAAAACAGAAATAAAATATATATATATATATATATATATATATATATGGGTGACTTAATACATATTCATAATGACTCAAAATAATGATTAGCATGGTAAAATAAATTGACATTTAGGTTTTAATATCCTCCCAAAGCCTAACTACCAAGACAATTATTTCAGCTTTGGAGGCTTGAGTTAAAAACTCAAAAATTATAAATCGTTAAAAAACGATACATAATTAACAAGGAAAAAAAACCTTGGAATAATGTATTAATGGCTAAGTCCTAGAAAGCCAACCCTTTTACATAAATTCATCATGCTAAGTCATTTTATTACAATTCCCCGTGGGGTATGAACATGTTAAAAATTAAAAAAAAGGGGGGCTAGGAAGGCCTGAATGGACTTCTGAACTCGGAATTTGAACAAGTACTTATTCATCTTTGGCAGCTCACTTAAAAGTCCGACTTAGTGCAACCTAGTTGGTAACAAAAACCATAGGAACCAAGTTTGGTAGCATTTGGACTCCACTTAACCTCTCTAGGCACTGGTTTCCCTAAAGGAAAATCCCCCTCCTTGGACATTTTCACTGTTTACTTGTTTGAGGACATGGGTTGTTTGTTTTGTGCTCTAAATTGCTTATCTTTCATCAAACATGCATTATTAAGTGCTAGAAACAAATTATTTTGCCATTTCGTAGCTATTTTTACTTGCATGCTACATATACACCTAGTACGACTTGGCCATTTTATCTAGCATGCCTCTTGCTCCTAGATTTGATCGTTTATGTTATTACTATCAGGATATCATTTGTTGGTTGAATATTTCTTTATTTATTTAAGCATTTTCAACCATTATTTACCAATATCATATCCTGGTAGTATATTCACCCAATCAAGGGCCCAAATCAAGATATTATGTTTGCTTAGTTTCATTATCCCTTGGAGTGTGGCTTGCTCATATATTTTGCCTTCGTTAGTTGGCCAGGGTCTCCCCCTTGGTTTGGCTTTGACCGAGCCTGAAGTAAGAGAGAACTTCTGGTGTGACAACTGCATCATTTGCAGAGGTTGAAGCACTTTGAAGGTCATCTGGTTTAGTTGCATGTGCTTTTCCCGTCCTATATAGGATTCATTCAAGAGGCAACAACAATCTAGGTGATAATAGCACCCTCCAAACCCATAGGACTCATGTTGTGTGGATCCACAAGGCTTAACCTATGAGCTTGTAGGACTATTTATATGCTTAATAATCATTATAAATAGTATAAATTGAAAATGTTGTATTCTAAAATATAAATAAGATATAATATGTCAATTGGATGTAGTTAAAGCGGCTAAGAGTGAAGTTGTTATCCTTCCCTACCTAGGTTCAGATACCAGTTTGTGACATGCCTACTCTCTTCGAAAGCCAATTGTTGATTGTCGATCTGGCCTGGAGCCCTGAAAATTTTAGTTTACCCCCCCGTACCTTCCTCGAAACAACAAGAAGTACCTGGAGGGTTTCCACGAGAAATGGAAGAAATTTAAAAAAAAAAGAGAGAGATGATATAATATAAATAATATATTAGAATTTATGAGAGCCCCTTGTTTGTCGAACAAGGGATTCCCTCCACATGGCGATTTAACTGCTTAAAAAAATAATTAAACAGTATATAAAATTAAATTAAATGATTTAATTAATACAAGATATAATATATATATTTATAATAAGAAGGAAATATATATGTATATATTTAAAAACAAAATAAAACTCACAAAATACTAAAATACACTCTCCAAAGTGTGCGTGGATGAGGTAGGATGAAATATTTAAGTGATTTTGATGGCATAAAATGTTAGAAAGTTAACTCTGAAGGTCCTCTTTATAGTTTTGGTGTGGTGTGATAAAGAGGACATAAGAATTTGTCCCTTGTGTATTTATGTATAAAGTTGAGTTATATATAAATAAAATGATGTTTTGTACTTTATTGTATGGGTCTCATTTAAAAAGTTATTTAATAATTAAAGTGAGTTAATTATTAAATGAGGGTGCATTAAATGATGGCCCTAGATTTTGTAAATGCATCTTAACCATAGATTAGGTGGTTAGATGGGTAGTTAAATTTTTTAAAATATAAAACTAGGGTGAAAGGACAAATTAAAGACACCATCAATGAGAAGAGAGAGAGAGAAGAAGAGTGAGAAGAAAGAAGAAATGCCCTAGAAGATTGGCACATTTCCCAAGGAAAGCAACAGCACAAATATCGAGGCAGAATCCATATAGCAGCATTTAATGTAGTCTGACAGATCCATACAGGCACATGTGGGTACGATTCCCGAGGAGGCAGACCGTACAGCAGACTGATATGCCGTACAGCATTTATTGTTGGCTGTGGCATGATTCCCGAGGCAGCATTTAATGCAGAAAGTACAGTTCCGTACAGACACGTGTGAGGCCATACAATGGTTTATTTGCACGGAAATCAAGGTATTTGCTGTTGTTTCAGTTTGGATAAATTTGTCAGTAAGGGATGAAAAAATAATTTTCTTGTGTTGTTGGAAAATTTTCTGAGTATTCTTCTTTAATGGAAATTTTCTCTTTCTAGGGTTTTGCCCGGTCTTTGACCAAAATTTCTGTGCATTCATATGTGAATGATTGCTTCAGTATTGGAAAGTTCTTGATTATGGTGGTTTACATTTCAAATTCAAGAAGTAAATTTTTAATCATAAACCCTAGTTAATCCAGTGTTTGACTTAATGTGTAAATGAAAAAATCCATATTAATGTCATTGAATTTCTTCATAGAAATGCCTCTCATAGGGTGGCCACTTAGCCAAAGAAGCTGTCAGTGGCATTCCCAAATAAATTAAAAAAATTACAAGAAAAGAAAAAGAATTTTAAAAATAAAACAAAATATAAGGTAGCATCCCTCTGAAGGCCTCTAGGATGTCGCCCCAGTTTTCTGTTTAGTTATTTCTTTTATTTTTCCAATATAAATAAAATGATGAATCTGTCACATTCTGCATCCACCCAACCAATATGGCCATATAGACTATGGACACATGGTAAAAAAAAATTGTCTTTGTTTTATATATATATCGACAATCGTATATAGATATGCATTGACTGATCAATTACTTCATTAATTAATCAATATATGAGAGAATGACCACTGAAGTTAAATGCCCTATCCTGGGCATCCCAACACCAATGTTTGTAGAGTATTAACTCAGCAAGAATTTTCAATTACCTGTGGTTTATGATGGAGATAACAGGATAAAGTCCAGTCCCCATTGGCCTCAATTCACTGTCGCAGATAGTGTGAGCATTGCAAGCAAACTGCACAAACCCGACCACAATCAACAGTAGATATTTAAGGATCTTGCAAGGAAACTTGATTAGAAATTTTGAGTATAATATCTTCTTGTTGCAACTTTTTTTATTTGAACTGCTGCAGAAATGATAAAAAGAAAACAAAAACATAAAGGAAGCAAAAAGTACAGAGTTTGTATTTAAAACATGCAATTTCATTATGTCTGGAGATGGTCCTTAGACCGTTGGAGCTGTTTTGACGGAGCCATCCCAAATGTCTCAGCCTTGGGACGAGTTTGTTGATGGTTTTGACAATAGTGCTCTACGGTTTGACCTTGTATTTGGTTTCCAAAACCACTTGGCACATGTTTGAGGAGAGCGCTCCCATTTTTTAGGTGGTTTGTTACTTGTTGGACCTTGCTTGAGGCTAGACATCCCCGTTAACTAAGCTTTGGACCACACGTGTGATGACTTTGGAGAAATCACTCTAGTTTGATGAGCCTCATTATTGTATATGATTACGTGTTTGACCACTTTAAGGAGAGCACTCCTTCTCTCGAGCTTGTATCGTACCATTGCTTCACATTTTGATCTTGACTAGGTGGTGCACCTCCCTTGACTTGGGACATTGCCAGTTGGTTAGCATTATTTTATCATTTTTTAACTCGTCTAGAGGATTGTGATCCTCCCCAAGATAGAACTAGGGTCTTGATATATCTATTATTATTTTATCGTAAACAAAGTTGAACTTCTATCATATATAAGAAAGTTCACTCATCATTGTATCTAGTTGTTTAGTATTGGAGAATAATACTATCTTTTCATCTTTGGCTCTTGGCTCTTGGAGATTTTCTACATTGTGGCTTGGCTTGTGGATCTAAATCTTGAGGTAATTTTTGAATTTTCTTCCAATGTAATGTTAATTAATCTAGTTCATAGAAGACTCGAGCAAATTTGTTCCAATGGATCAAGTAGGGAAGAATTCCTTCGCTTGCTTTTAGTTTTGCACCTTGCTTCTATTTTGCATCATAGAAGGCGTACAAGTTAAAGAATGCATAGGCTAGGGTATGAGCTAGATTTTTTATTCAAGGTGTATGTTAAGGAAACCCTTCCTTGGAAGGATTTTGCAAGAAACCCAAAGGCTTGGGGAAATTTGTCACAATTTTTTGCAGTGTCCGAGCCAAGTAAACTAATACAAGGCCCAAGAAGAAGTACTCTACAAATCCCATTTTACCCAAGGATTGAAAGCACTAGTCCCAAACTCCATTTATTCATCCAAAAATCAATAAAAAGTTTAATTGTCCTTGTTTATTTAAGGGAGAAAACTAAATCTAAAAAGTCTAAAAAAACTTCACCTTTTTACGAAGTCAAGCCAAGGTAAAATTCTCTCTTTCTAACCTCTCTTACACCTGACAATTTTGAGTTTTATTTGCTATTTGTTTCATTTATTTATTGCGCCAAAAACAGAGATAAAACAGCCATAACTAGTATTCAACTTCATACCTTGCTTTAAGGGTTTCATGCTAGGATAGATCACTAAAACTTCGTGGTTACAAATCTGCATTTTGTCGCTGGTTTTACTAGTTTAAATTGGTTAATTCTGCATTTTAATAATTCTGGAAATTGCTACATCAAACTACTTTTATTTCTGAAAGCTTTCTAAGCCATCTAGCATCCAAAAATTTCAGTTTTCTATGCTTAAATTATCTACTATAAACTTCTGGGTTTATTATGAAATTTTTCCAAGTTTTCTTGCTTAATTTACTGCAAAAAAAACATCAGGACAGCAACAAAATAATTCTGGAAATTTATGAATTTAATGTTTTAATTGATAACAGTAAATACCTCATAACATCAAGTAAACCTAAAGTGTTTTATTTGGTTAATGTTGGTTTATAGTCTCACATTTCTTCAAGTACATTGGCTAAATAAGTTCACTTTTAAATTATGAAATATTCACTTGATTTAATGGTTCAACAATGCATGCTAAATCAACACAACTAGTGGCTAAGTGTGTTGAATTTTAGCATTAGCATGATACTTAAAAAAAAATTGCAGACTAACATAAACAAATGATAAGTGCAGTAAACAACATTCATCACATCAACACAATGGACACAAGTATTTTTCACTGGGGAAACCTTTAAAGGACAAAAACTCCAAAAAGCATTAGTAACTCATCTCGTAAATGAAATGACTAAAATTCTTCAAAAAGTTCCACAAACCCCAAAAGGGTTAACTACAAAAACAGAAGATCAATTTCCAGATTTACATCAAAAATTGCCCAAATAGGGCTTTTCTCTCTCCTGCCCAACAATTTTCAGGCTGCCCGAAATTCTCAGATCTGCCCTCTGCCTGCCCGGTTTCCTGAATGTCTGCCTGGTCGTACTGTTGGGCTGCCTGAACTACCTTACCTGCTTCCCAGACTTCTTCTTCCCCTGCCCAACTGTCCTGTTGACCGGATCTGATCCGGTTGGCTGTCCGGCTGCCCTGTGTGGCAGCTCCTCTGCTGCCCGAGGGCTAACATCCCTGGCCCAAAGGCCTTACACAGGCCCGCCAGCCCTATGGGCTGCTGCAGAACCCTCACGGGTCTGCCCAAGGCTGCCCAAAGGGTCTGTTGGGTTACAGCAGCCCTCGCGGGCTTTCCCACGGGCTAACCGAGGGTGTCGTAAGGGCCTTAGCCCTCCCGGGTATGCCTACTAGAGGCTGCCTGAAGGTGCCGAGAGGGCAGTGCCCTCTAAGGGCAGCCAGAAAAAGAAATAGACAGCCCACGGAAGGGGAAGCCGAGAAGGGGGGCTTCCCACTAAAAAACTCAGTTGCCCTATGTTGCCCAAAAATGGAGAAGACTGTAATAGTGCTGAAGGCGAATGCCAAGAGAAGAAATGTGTTGAATATGAGGATTTTAGGAAACCCCTTCAGACAGAAAAGATAAGAAACCCTAGCTTAGGGTTTTTCCTTCAAATGGATGATGATGCCCTAGCTAGACTAATCCATGCTAGGGCACAATCATAGACTTTCTTCTTCACCTATGAGATCCTCTGATTTGCAGCAGTGCTTGTGAGAGCAAGTGTGTGTGTAATAATGAAATGGCTTGATCTTCTTTTATATCCTTGAGTCACCTGTAAGTGGACCAAAATTAGAAAAAACAAAATAATATTATTTTATTCTTTCTAATTTTCACTTTTACCTTCTTTTTTTTTTTACTTTTCTGTAGTCTAAAAGATCCTTTATGTATTTTTGACTTTTACTAAAAGTCCTTATGTATTTTTTACTTTTGCTTTTAGCCTTTTTCCAAGTGCCCCTGTGGTCTTTTAATTCCATTCAAAGTACATCATCATAAACCAAGAGAGTTACTAATGCTTTTGTCTCACACTCTGTGTGACACCAAGATCAGGTACTAGGGTTTCTTAACCAAGGGTAGCTAAGACTTGGAGAAGACCACAAGTCCATTGATCAAGGGTCAGAGTGTCACACATGCCTAGACCAAGTCTAGGACTTATAGTGCCTTCTTGGTAATAGACCAGGTGCCTCCATTCTCCAAGAGAATGGCTACTCAGAACTAAGATGAGTCTACCAGTACTAGACTGGTCCACATCGTGGTCCCGGACCAAATGTCTACCATTCAACAAAATGGTCACTCAACACTGGGTTGAGTCTACCCATGGCAAAGCTGGAACTATATCATGGTCAAGGACCAGATATCTACCATTCAACAGAATGGTCACTCAACACTAAGTTGAGTCCACACCATGGTCCCGGACGAGGCGTCCCCATTCTCCTAAGAGAATGGCTCTCGATGCTGCTTAGAAAAATCAACAAAGTGTATCTTCTAAATTCTAGAATTTATGTTGTGCATTTTAGTTGTCTTGCAAAATATTTCTATTTGCACAAGCTATTGATGATGTTCTTTATTTTAAGGATCATGAAGGTATGAGGCATTTGTAAATTTTCCATTAATATTCAAACTAGGGCTAACAGCGCATCCAAGATCTCTACTGATAACCACACATGAATATCTTTTACAGTATGCAGCAGAATATAAAACTGAGAAATAAATCACATCACATCACAATAATGACACAATTATTTTGGGTAAGGAAACCCCCAAAAAAACCCTAGATGGGAAAACCGGTGCAACAGTCAGATATAGATTTTATTATGAGAAAATATGGAGCTTTTACAATACTGCAAATTCACCCAAGCCTAGCAAATGCAGCTACACGACAAAATCACTAGGCAAAACCCCAGCTAAACATCAGCACCCTCCTATGTGAGTGTACGGTCCAGCTGTACGAAGCTCGATGATCCTACTACTCACTCCTCCGTCTTCCCAGCTAAATCGTCTGTCTGACATTCTCTCCCTGTCTGTATCCTGTATCTGTCAGAATACAAGTGTGTCCTCTCCACCAACTAATCTCTCTTTTATAACTTTAGGTAAAGCGAAAACCCTCATTTCACTTTCACTTTAACTAGTGGTAAAGCAAAAACCTAATTTCACTTTCACTTTAACTAGTGTTTCACTAAAGTTAATTTAGATCACTTTAATTTATTTTCCAAAATAAACTTAGGAAAAGTAAATTAAACAGTGTTACACGGGGAAGCGTCCCGAAGGGTCGAGGACATGTTTCGGCATTTCTCGCGTCCCGGGGACTCCGAAACTCCATCTGAAACGTTTCGGGACGTCCACCTTTTGGCGAAACTTGGCGAGACGCGGACCGAAACGTTTCGGTGGGGAGCGAAACTTGGCGAAACTTGAGGGGATTTCCTGGTGTCCCGGCCGAAACTTCGCCGAGACTTGTGGGTGTCCCTCCCTGAAACTCCAAATTTTTTTTTCTTAATTTAAAAAAAATTAAATAAATCATTAAAAAATATTAAAACCATTTAATAAAACTTAAAATTTTATTATTTATAAAGTTATAAACTTATATATTAAAATTTTAAATTTAAAACATAAAAAAATATTAAAAACTAAATAATAATAAAATTTTAGATTTAAAACAAAAACAAAAATATTAAAAACTAAATCTAATTTACAATGTCTAACCTAAAGTATATTATATAATTCTAAACTATCAATGGCTGTGAAACAAATACAGTATCATTAATTCATTTATTCAATCACTTAAAAGTCAAATCTGAAGATTATCAAATATGATGTGCATGTTAGTCATAGATTCATATTGATATATAATATATTTATTATTATTAATATAATGATAATCTTGAAGAATCCTGTAATGTGTTTGAACTTTGAATTTTGCATTTGCATTGCATAATTGCAGATTCCAGAATGATGAATGTTTGTTATTGTTGGGATTTATATTTTTCATATTTTTAATATTTTTAAAATTTTTACGACTATCGCATCCCGCCGTCCCCGCTAAATTTCTCTAAAATTTGGGGATGGTCTCCACACGTCCCGAATGTGCGTCTCCCCGAACCCGCGTCCCGCCGTCCTGGAACCTTGGGGGAACATTGAAATTAAATACAACTGGTTTCCTAATTTAAGTCTTCTACATGCATGAAGACCTTCCTTGTTGCTACTAGTTTAACACTCCCTCTCAACGAAGAAGGGATTCGGTAGCAACCCCAACTTACCCCTGAACTTCACAAAACTCTGTCTGCAAAGTGCCTTGGTGAAAATGTCGGCCACCTGCTCATCTATCTGTATATACTCCAACCGAATGGTTCCTCTCTGAACGCAATCTCTCAAGAAGTGGTATTTGATGTCTATGTGTTTGCTCTAGTCATGGAACACTGGATTCTCAGGTAGCCTGATGCCACTTTGATTATCACAGTGAACTACTGTAGCCTCTAGCTCACACTCGAACAACCCTGGAAGTAACTTCCTCAGCCACATACCCTCACAAGTAGCCATGTTGGCTACCATGTACTCAAACTCTGTCGAGCTCAATGCAACTGAATTCTGCTTCCTGCTGAACCAAGAGACAACCCCTGATCCAATGTTGAAACAACCTGAAGTACTCTTCTAGTCCTCTACAAATCCTGCCCAGTCAACATCTGTGAAACCTGCTAACTCTACACTACCCCTGCGCTCAAAAACCAGTTCATACTCCACTGTACCTCTAATGTAGTTAATTATGTGCTTCGCATCCGTCCAATGCACTCTCCGAGGGTCCTCCATGAACTGGCTCAAAGAGTTGACTGCAAAGCTAATGTCTGGTCGTGTGTTGACTAGATACGTAAGTGATCCGATAAGCTGACAATACAAAGTAGGATCAAATCCGTCTAACCCTGATGCATCAATCTTCCTCCAGTTGGAAACTAGAGGTATGGCCATAGGCTTGCAGTCCTCCATCATGAATCTCTTTAGGATCTCTACTGCATACTTCCCCTGTCCAATGCAGAAGCATCCATCTCTCTGCCAAACCTCCAAGCCCAAAAAGTAAAGCATCAGCCCAAGGTCTTTCATCTCAAACTCCACTGCAAGGTTGGACTTACAGTCTCCAATCAGCCTCTCATCTCTTGTCAAAAAGAGATAATCCACATATAAGACCAGTATGAGGGGCACCTCACCTATCAAGAAGTGCAGGTTGTGGTCAGCCTCACTCCGCTGAAATCCCATCTCCCGTAGATAGCTTTCAATCCTCGAGTACCATGCTCGAGGTGCCTGCTTGAGCCTGTAAAGAGCTCGATGCAGTCTGCATACATGCGTCTCCTTGTTCTCCACATCAAACCCCTCTGGCTGCTAAATATACACCTCCTCCTCTATCACTCCGTTGAGGAAGGCAGTCTTGACGTCCATCTGATGAACACGCCAACCCATCTTAGCTGCTAGTGAGATAATCGTCCAAATGGAAGAATACCTGGCAACAGGGGCGGAAGTCTCCTCATAATCAATACCCCCTTCTGTGAAAACACCTTTGCCACGAAGCGCGCCTTGTACTTCTCCACGCTTTTGTCTGCTGCATGCTTCACCTTGTAGATCCATTTGGATCCCACCACCTTTTTCCCTTGTGGCCTCGGCACAACCTCCCATACCGGGTTTTTCATAATGGATTCATACTCCTCAACCATAGCCTCCTGCCACACATCATGTTGTGTAGCCTCCCCGAAGCTGGAAGGTTCAGAGTTAATCAACTCTGTCATCAATGCCACGTAACTAAGCCTCTGTAGTGGTACACTCCGTCTAAAAGATCTCTATGGAGGATCTCCATGGCTGGAATCATGTACTATGGACCTAAACCACTTAGGCCTTTTCCTAGGGTCAACATGTTGCGGCTACTAGATATCCATCTACTGCTGCAGCTCATCCTCAAAAACGGTAGGATCTTGTCTACCTGACTCACTCTGACCACCAGAACCTGTGCTCAGTGTCTGTACCTATACCTGTACATCTGGCTCCTCCAACTTGACTCCCGACTCCTATGTTGGTTGCTGCTCTGTCGGTAAGTCCAGAGATCTCTGCAAGGCCCTGTCCTCATCGAACTAGACA
>LPNX010660288.1:37579-50744 GCA_001517045.1 Pseudotsuga menziesii | reverse complement strand
TAAATTAATTTACAATTAATTATTTTAAGTTAACTAAAGTTTTTGAGTTAGTTAACTAAAGATCTAAATTAATTTACAATTAATTATTTTAAGTTAACTGAAGTTTTTAAGTTAGTTAACTAAAGAAAATTCCAGATCTAATTTAACTTTCAGTTATCTATTTGAGTTAACTAAACTATCTTTTCAGTTAACTGCCTAATCTATTTTTAGAACTCAAAGACTCTTTCAGTTGAGAACTGAAGTAACTTTCAGTTAGCTTTCCGTGTACTTCTCTGTCAATTACAAACTCAAAGTTTCTGCCAGTTGTAAACTCGAGTATCTAATTTTAGATTTAGTTTGATCTCATGTGTCTTTCCATGCACCCAAGTTATCTGTGTCAATCTAAAAGAATAATTAAAGTTTTACTTTTTAAGTCTCAAGTTAAGTCAAAGTTGCATAACAAGTCCTCTTGGAATTGGTGCCTATAAATTAATCTCACCTGCTGTCTATTAAGAAATAATCATTCTCACAGTTTTGAGAGTAAGAGGGCAGCGTAGTAAAACTTTTCTATTGCTGAATTTACACAGCAAAGAGAGGGCAGCAGTTTGTCTTGCTGGTTTGTTTTACACAGTTTACGGGGCAGCGAAGTATTTTATTGACTTGCTGATTTATAACAGCAGTAAGAGGGCAGCGAAGTATCTTGGTGTCTGGTTGGTCTTACAGTCACTCTCTCAAGCATATTTCATGGTGGAAAGTTTGTATTTCGATCTTACATATTATTTGCAATAAAGGAAGATTGTTTGCTGCAGTTTTTATCCCATATTGGGTTTCTCCAGGGTAAATTTTTGTGCATGTGTGAGATCTTATTTATGTACTTCTTCTACTGCTGGTTATCATTTCAAGTGTTCATCTATCTGTTGGTTTAAAGATCTAAGTTTTGTTTAAAGAGGAAGAAAAGTAAAAGAACAGTAAACACTTTGCTCGAATATATATATGCTTGAAAAACTAACAGACATCCCTACTCACAATGATCCTCCTACGAGCAGGAATGTAAACTCTATATGCCTTTGAAATCTCGTTGTAACCAACAAGTAACCCCTTCTCTCCAGAAGGATCCAGCTTCTTCCTATTGTCAGCATGAACATGACAATAGCAGACACTGCCGAAAATGCGAATGTGGCTCACATCTGGTCTAGTGCCTGTGAAGGCCTCCTCTGGTGTCTTCCTCCCCAAAGTTGTGTGGGGACACATGTTCTGAATGTATACTTCAATCCTGTATGCCTCGGCCTAGAGGAATAGTGGTAATCCCTGATCAAATAACATGGCCTTTGCTACTCCAGCCATCGTCATGTTTTTCCGCTATGCAAATCCATTCTGTTGTGGGGTATGGGGCACAGTGTGCTCCTTCTTGATCCCCTCTGCCGAACAATACTCCATGAACTCATTGGAGGTGTACACACCCCCATTGTCTATTCTCAACACCCGAATCTTCTTTCCTGTTTCGTTCTCCACGAGAGTCTTGAACTCTCGGAACCTCTCAAAGACCTCTAACTTGACCTTCAAGAAATAGATTCAGGTCTTCCTAGAATAGTCATCAATGAAGGTTACGCAGTAATTGTAACCACTGAACAAATGGACACTCATAGGTCCGCATACATCTGAATGCACCAAGTCCAAGGGATCCTTATACTTGTGCTCACTCTGTGGGGATGTTCTTCCCCAAAGCGCAACCCTTGTAGTGGTTATGCTTTTCCTCCTGTACCTGAGGAACTCCAATGACCGCCTGTCTCAAATGCTTCAGTGCTCCATGGTGTAAGTGTGCCATCCTCCTATGCCACAACTCACCCTGACTATTGTTGTTGTTGCTGACTAAAGACTTTGCAGGCTCAAAGTGTAATCTGTACACTTTCCCATTCCTTTTGCCAAACACCCGATCCAAGCTCCTATCTAACCCCTTGGGCCTGATATACACTCTATGGTCACGGACCTTCACCCATATCCCTTGTCCTCCTGAGTGGAGATTGATATAAGGTTCTTGGTTAACCCTGGAACATATAACACATCAGCAAAACTAAGGGGTTTTCCAGACTCCCTCTCAAATGAAACAGTGCCAACTCCCTACCCCTGATACCACGCATCATCACCCAACTCAACGTGGATCCCTGTTCCACCCTCCTGCAAGTCTCTGAAGAATCTCTTCTATCCAGTCATGTGACTAGATGCTTGTAATATCCCAAATACTGATATTCTACTGATACTGTGTATAATGCTGACTCGTATACTCAATTTGTGCGAAAATACGAAATAACCGTGCATGCAAAAATACCCTAAAATATAGTTGAATTAGGGCTAGGGTTGCAGAAAGGAACTTAGCACTTACCACTGATAACCCGGCTAATAATACTCCAGAGATAGTTGCATGCATAAAGTTCCGAATAAGTGGGCTAATGGTGCTCCTTTCCTCTGGTGTTACCGCCCAACAGCAAGGAAACCCTCCTCTACACTGAATGTGACGTTTTTTATGGAAGGAGTGTCAAATGGAGCTAAAACTTTGTTGAGATGTGAGTATAGCCCCCGACAGAGAGAATGGCAGAAGCATCCATGAGTTTGGACCCCTTTGACCTAGCTAGCGAATTGATCTCTTGTTCTGCTGCTCACAACCCCCAACTACTCATTTGCTAATAGATGCTCCGGATGAGCAAATCGAAAGCTAACAGTCACTGAAGATAGTAGAGTGACCCTGTTGATGAAGATGATGCCAGGATACGAAAGAAAAACAAGGATTCAGAGACCCAGAGAATGCTTTGGGGTTTTCCAACTAAATTCCCCCAACTACACGGATGGACCTACAACAATCTTCTGATGGTACCAGATAGCTGTATATGGATAGATAAGATGAAGAACTGACGGTGGACCTGAATGACCTACCTTGAAGGAGACTAGGGCAGATATCTCACTGTCGAACCCTCGTTAGCTAAAGACGTCATCTTCAACCCCAACTGTCGCGGCTGCACACTGTGCTGCTACTCAAAAGCTCCAAATCAACAATAACAATAATAAATATCTCTGTCAGTCCAAAAACCCTTCTTAAATAGAATACCATCCCCTTTTAGGGTTTGCATGTCACTTTTAGGGTTTATGCTTCACTTTTGCATGCATGCAATTCTAATTTCATGTTGACTTTTAAAACTGAAGAAATAAGGCCTGCATGCTCCGCATGCTTTATGATAATAACTCTGATGGCCCTATTTACTATACTAATGATTGAATAATTGTCCTAATATGCCCCCGATATTAAAAAGTCCTCGGTCAATTCCCTATTTATAAAAAACAAAACATTACAATGCTCCACTATCGATGTACCATATGTTGCTCCTTGTGGTGCTTGCCATGCAAGCTATCAAGCAAAACTCCTCATCAAAGTTCCTGTTGAACTCATCCACCTCTGCAGATCGAGCCATATGCGTGTTACTCTTCTTCTTCCTATCTGGGCAATGGGAGGCAAAGTGTCCCTACTTGTGGCAGATAAAACACTTGACCTTTTACACGTCAAGGTTCTTCTTGCCATCCTTCTTCATCTTTGCCTCCCCCTTGCTCTTCCCTGTAAGGGCTAGAGCCTCCTCATCCACAATCTGTGGAGCACTATTGGATGAGCCTGATCCTTCACCCATGTGTGTCTCCTCCTGCACAAAGTCATCCCATAGTCTCATCCAATCAAGGAGCTTCTCCCTAGACACAACACCTTTGACAAAGGTGTCCCATGGCTTAGAGAAACCATTAAGGGCTATCTAAACTAGCTCCTCATCCACTGTCTTAGAGCCAACAGCTCCAAGCTCATCCCTGATCTGTGTGAGCCTCGTGAGATAACACACCACTCCTCCCTTGGCCATTTTAGTGTTGCGCATCCTCTCTTACAACACCATCTTTTGGTTCTCGTTCTTGCTTTGGTACAGACTCTCCAAAGCCGTCCACATCTCGGTTGCGGTCTTCTTACCATAAAGGTGACGGACTATACGGTCCTTCACTCCATCCATGATAATCAGCATGGCTCTGGAATCAATCTTCTTCCAAGCTGCTAGATCTGTCGGATCTGTGGGTGCAACCTTCGTGAACTCAATGTGCTCCTCTACATCACTGATGTCCAGGATCCTTGTGATCCTTTCTTTCCATGTAGGAAAGTTCTAAGCACCCTAGAGTCTATCCTCAACTCTCAACTGCACGGCCATAGTGAAGTGAACCTATCAAACCCTAGATCTGGAAGTCTAGGTTTGTATCTTCCTGTAGATCTGCCCCTGATCTATCACTGTTGTTGCAAATTTCTCAGGTTTAGCTCACCAGAGCTCTGATACCATCTAAATTTTCCTTTAATATTCAAACTAGGGATAAAAGTGCATGCAAGATCTCTACTGATAACCACACAGGAATATCTTTGACAATATGCAGCGGAATATAAAACTGAGAAATAAATCACAACATAACATCACAATAATGACACAATTATTTTGGGTATGGAAACCCCCGAAAAAACCCAAGATGGGAAAACCGGTGCAGCAGTCAAATATAGATTTTATTATGAGAAAATATGGAGCGTTTACAATACTACAAATTCACCCAAACCTGGTGGATGCAGTTACACGACAGAATCACTGGGAAAAACCCCAGCTAAACGTCAACACCCTCCTGCGTGAGTGTACGGCCCAGTTGTACGAAGCTCGGTGATCCTGCTGCTCGCTCCTCCGTCTTCCCAGTTAAAACCTTTGTCTCACTTTCTCTCCCTATCTACATCCTGTCTCTGTCGGAATACAAGTGTGTGTGTCCTGTCCACCAATTGATCTCTCTTTTATAACTTTAGGTAAAGCAAAAACCCTAATTTCATTTCACTTTAACTAGTGGTAAAGCAAAAACCCTAATTTCACTTTCACTTTAACTTGTGTTTCACTAAAGTTAATGTAGATCACTTTAATTTATTTTCCAAAGTAAACTTAGGAAAAGTAAATTAAATACAATTGTTTTCCTAATTTAATTCTTCAACATGCAAGAACACATGCATGCAGAAAGACCTTCTTTGTTGCTACTAGAGTTTAACAACATTGTCACTTGGATTATTTAATTTGGAGTATTCGCACATTAACTATAAGATATGAATACTACACTCGGAAAAATGATTTTCATCACTTCACAAATTCTAGAAAATCTCACAAATTAATTAACCTGCAAGGATGTTGTAATAAAGTGTGCTAGCATGGTTAATAATGTAACAGACTTGGCTTTCCTAGGACTTGGACATTCAATTACCAATCCATGGTGTCTTTTCCTTTGTTAATTATGCATTGTTGAATAAGTTGTGTATAATTTTCGAGTTTTTCACCACTGCTCCAAAGCTGGAATATTTAATTGGGTGTTTGATCCCTAGGAGGTTATTAAAGTCTATGGTTCAATGTATATAAACATGCTAGACACTATTTTGAGTTATATGAACATTGCACTAGGTTCCCAAAAAATAAATCCAGCAAACTTAAGCTTTTTTTTTAATAGTTTAAATGGGAAAATTCAAATTGTGATAAAAGTGTGGTCTAGAGGCCGTTTTTGCCATGGGGGTGCTCGTTTTTGAACTCAGTGCACACTATACCCCAAAACTTACGTTTCTTAAGCTTCAAGTGATTAAATTATCACTTAGAGCATTTTTTCTTAAATAGGCAACAAACTTACAAAATAAATGCCAAAAAAAACACATAATCACAAGTTCACAAAATCGAGGGAACATGTTTAAACATGTTGGAAAAGGTGTCTATTTTGTCTCATGTGGAGGGCGACTTAAGCTAAGGGATAAAGCATGTGATTTAAGAGAATTTTGGAAGATAGTGAATCATTCCATATCAAGAAGTGTGCCCCTTCATTTTTCTCTGTCGGCATTTCTTCCCTTCGACCCAGGTTCGGACCTTCTGTTGCGTGCAACAAAGCCCAAGATATCGACCTGACAGAGCAAGGCTCAGTGGGCAGCACTTGCGAAGCAGATTTTTGCATGTTGTCCAAAGACACTTCCAAAGTGTTTTGGGGCATCTTTCACAGACATTAGCTTGCTGGTTTTTAGCAAGCCCGTCAAAACAGAGAAGGAAAGTTTGCCTGGAAACACCTTTTTTGGACATTTGGAGCTCCCAGGAGGCTTTCCCCTTAGCTGGGCTTATTTTCCTTGTATTTTGTAAGCCTTTGGATTCCAGATAACAAGGACCAAAGAGCGTTTCTGCTGAAGCATTGTAACCGATTAATAAAAGCAGTTTGAGTAGGGTTGTTAGAGCCCGCTCCCCGTCCCCCCTGGGGGGGCTTGTGTTGGTGTCTTTTTATATGATTTTCCAATTTCAGTTAGTTTCATCTTTATTTCCAATTTAATTGTTTGTTTGATCAAGGAAGTAAAAGAAATACTTACCCCACGCTCTCCCGAGTACCCCGAAAGGGTGAAAGAGATTTGTGGTAGGATTAGTTAGAAAATATTTCTTTTATTTATTTGTTCTTAAAATTTTAAAATAAATCCGACCGTTGGTTTCCCGAGTACCCGAAAGGTGAAAGAGAATCTTTGGTCGTCATCTAAACAACTCATTGCTACGTCTCTAATAAAATAAACCAAGACTCCTTCCCCATATGCTCTACACTGTTGCAACTTGTCTGATCAGTTGGTTGTATCAGAAAGGTATACGCGTTACTAGATTTAATAGGAAAATCCACACAAGTGATTTTCTCAAGAAATTGAGAGGTTGCAAAGGGAGAGTCAGGGGGCTACTACAAGCAAGTTCATCCCCGTCCTGTTGGACACTTGGTATTACCACGTATTACCGCTTTAGCACTCAGTTCGAAGGGACTTGACTTGTTGGCCCAAACCCACAATTTACCCATTCCTTAATCAATTCATTTAATAATCTAAAATTTACCAACCGAGACACTGCAATACTTTCACTGAGACTACACTAGCAACCCACATTCGCAAGCACTCTTTTCATTTCGGCACTGGTCTATTCTGTTTTTTTTGCATAAGTTAATCTGGCAATGTGTCATTGAATATTGTGTATCTAATTTGAGTTAAAGTGTTGCTAAGGTTAATCTTGTTTGCAGTAATTGGTAATATTTAATTTCATCCATTCCATGTTAAAACTCCTAGAATTAATTATTTCTCTTGTAGAGTAAAAACCCTAGATTTACTTTTCATTAGGGTCCACCCCCCTTGGCTTCGCTAGGAGTTGGCCTAAATGGAGGAGCTGAGTATCAGGTGACAGCACTTGGCTCAAGCTTGCCCCCAAGGTCACACCCAGTGGCTTGAAGATTTCTGCCACGTTAGCCGAGGTGCGAATTAGGCGACAACATTTTGGCGCAGTTGCCGGGGATAAATCTTTCTATTTCCAGAATACGACTTTTGAGTTCTCATTCTTGTTTTCGCTTTGTTTGATGAATGTTGTAGTTTAATCATCTGGCGACTCCACTACCTTTAATTTTACCAAGGCATTCTACAAGAAGAAACTTTGAAGGCTTGCTTTAGTTCATTCCTGAGCCTGAAAAGGTTTATCGTAGGAGGAAAAGCAAGCTAGCTTCTCGTGAGATCCTTGACAATATTTCATCTGATTCAATCTTAGATATTCACCTTTTATTTGTTGATACTTCTCAATCAAATAATTCACATAGTACCATGGGTACTTTGTTTAAACCTCTGGATTATTCTGACGTAATTGGGCAGCCTCATAACATCCCAGATAAAGCCATTGAGAAGGTTCCATCTTTTTATGGAAACGATGTTATAACTGCTAAGTCTCACTTGTTGGCTTTTCACAGTGCTACAATAAATGGTGTCACAACGTCAACCATGAAGATGCAAAGATGAGGTTGTTTGCATTATCTCTTGAAGCTAATGCCTTTGAATGGTTCACCTCCCTAGATGATGACGGTATCAAGACCTTCAAAGAATTTGAAACTGCATTCAATAAAAGATGGCGGGATAAGAAAGAGAAAAGGCACATTTTGGCCGCTTTAACAAACACTAAAAAGAAGGAAAACGAAACCATAGAAGAGTTCAATAAAAAGTTCAGTGATATGGTAGGCAGATGCCCAGCTCCTATTAAACCGTCATATACCTCAATTCTCATATATTACACAGAAGCATTCGAGGGAGAAATGAGGTACCAACTTAGAGACAAAGAACCTGACGACCTGAAGAAATCCATGGAAATAACTGAGAAGATAGACAAAAACATGCAATCTGCAGGAAAGTCTAACATTCCAGGATTTGTTAGAGGCACCACTTCATCTTCCAAAACTCAGGATACCAGAGGAAAAATAGTAGAACCTGAAGGAAAAGATGAAGGCAAGGAATCAATGAAAGAGGTAGTTGACATGATGAAACAAGTGATGATAAACTATACTTCCCAAATGAATGCTATGCAAAATAGAATAAACAACATGGAAAAAGCACAAGTTTCTCAAAATCATAAAAACTTCTAGCCTAGAAAAACGAAGAGTGGAAAAAGAAAATTTCCTCCTTATGAGCAGAGACCTCCAAATCAACTTGAAACAAACAACATGGTGATTGATGAGGTTCCTCCCTATTGTCAGCCTTGTGATGAGCTTCATGAAGAATCTACTTGTCCAAAATTTTGCTACATTATGGAACAAGAACAAATGGAAATAAATAACTTTATAGGACATCCTAGAAGTCATGACTAAATAAACAATGTAGGGCAAGTTCATCATATTTTAAAAGAAAAATGGAAGCAAGGCAAGGACTACAGTCAGGAAAAGGATAATGCTACTAAGATCTTTGGTGAAAAGCCTTCACCTGAATAGATTATGGAGAGGTACAAAGGGGTGGTTTATCAGAGGAAGAAAAACATGGTCCCAACCAAGTCAAGTCAGCATATGCAAAAGGTAAAAACTCTTCCTCCCCTATATCTAAACATTGATTTGGGTAATTGGTTGTCAAGTGCTAAGATTTATGTCCCTATAATTGAGATCCTCAAAATTCTAAGTCAAAGAGATATTTTCATGAAAACCTTAGCAGAACCTAAGGAAAATATAGTTGAAAAATCTGAGGAAACAACTATTGAGAAGCCTAAAGAGAAACTGGTCTACTCAAAAGAAAATGAGAAGGATAAACCTAAAGAAGATTTGTCCAAAAAACTAAGTAACTTCAATGAAGATGTCCCCATCATCTTGCATAGTAGGGATCCTGATAAAAAAGACCATCTTGCCTTCTACATTTCTTTGATTGCAAAGAACAAATTGTTGCACAATTGCATGCTTGATTCAGGTGCGTCATCAAACATCATGACTAGAAAAGTCATGGAACAAATGGACTTAACTATCTCAAGGCCTTACCAGAATGTATGCGCCATGGATTCAAGGGAAATCGGTGTCGTGGGCATAATTCTAAATTTTCCGGTCAAACTAGCAGCGTACCCTGACATAGATGTAACCATGGACATAGTGGTCATAGATGTTCCTAACAGATTGGGAATGTTGTTGTCAAGAAAATGGGTTGCATCTCTGGGAGGATCTATTCAAATGCACTGGACTTACGCCATGATTCCTGCTTCTAAAGATGCACATGTCAAGTTATATAGAGAAAAGGAAGAAAGTATCATGTAGAAGATCCTAAAACCAGATAATGAGTATATTTGTGAAACAGATAACCTAGGAAACCATGCTATCTATGCCTATTATCTTATACCCATCAGAGAAAAGGGTAATGATGAGGAGTATGATGAACTATGGAGAATGAGTTTTGGTGGAGCCTTTTCCAAAACTGGAAAAGGAGCCGGTATAGTCCTAACTTCACCTTCAAACAAGAAATTCAATTTTGCTTACAGACTTGAATTTGATGCTTCCAATAATGTGGCGGAGTATGAAGCACTAGCCTTAGGACTTGAGATTGCTAAAGATATGGGTATCAGAGTGTTAAGTATCAAAGGTGATTCAGATCTAATTATTTCCCAAGTTAAGAAAACTTTTGCATGTAAAAGTGAAAGGCTAAAAAAGTATCGAAATACAATTTGGGCCATCATGGAGTATTTCAGTGCATTAGACCTTATAGCAGTTCCCCTCGTAGAAAATAGTTAGGCTGATAGACTTGCAGTTACAACTTCGACATTAGAGTTCACAAAGGAATTGGTAAAAGGAGATGGAAAATTTGAAATAAATTTCAAGCCTTCAATCCCTGACAACCTTGATCATTTGCAAGTTTTTCAAGATGACGATCAGATCATAAGATTTATTAACAATATGCATGAATTTGTCAACTATCAGGATGAGCAAAGTTTTCATGTTGAAAAAGAGGATCAGCCAAGAAACCCTATTCCCATGAATGTTATTGAATGGGAGCATACTTTTGATAGACAGGACAGATATAAAAGGAAAGAAGCAATAAAGTTGGATGATTACATAGAATTAAACATTGGTACTGATGAAGAACCAAGAAATATAAAAATTGGAAAAGGTATTTCTAATAAAGAAAGAAAGTATTTAATAGAGTTAGTAAAGGAATACAAAGATGTGTTTGCTTTTACATATGATGAGTTAAAAGCCTATCGAGATGGTGTATTCCAACATATTATACCCCTGAGGTCAGCAACTAAAACTTTTCGGCAAAAACTTAAAAGAATAAATCCCAAGTTGACCTCCATGGTCCAGAAAGAACTACAGAAAATGTTGGCAGCTGGCATCATTGCACCTACAAGACATTCGTCATGGTGCTCAAACTTGGTTGTGGTAAGAAAAAAGAATGGGCAGTTGAGGATATGCATCAATTTTCGAAACTTGAATATTTCATGCATAAAAGACAATTACCCTCTACCTGATATGGAAACATTACTGCAAAGAGTAATTGGATCTGGTATAATATCCATGCTAGATGGTTTCTCAGGATATAACCGAGTGCTAGTAAAAAAGGAGGATCGACACAAAGCCACCTTCACCTCACCTTGGGGAACATTTGAGTATTTAAGGATGCCTTTTGGTCTTTCGAATGCAGGGGAAACATTCCAAAGAGCCATGGATTATGCTTTCAATGAGTTAATTGGGAAAATAATTGAAATCTACCAGGATGACCTTACTGTTTTTTCAAAAGAAAGATCTGACCACGTATCTCATCTCAGAAAAGTGTTTGAGTGATGCATGAAGTTTGGCATATCGTTGAACCCAACCAAGTCAACACTTGGAGTGGATAAGGGTACGCTGCTTGGACACATCATTTCCAAAGATGGTGTCAAAATTGACCCAGAGAGAGTAGAAGCTATAAAAAAGGTCTCCTTACCCCATAACAAGAAAGCCCTATAGTCCTTTAATGGTCAGATCAACTTTATAAGGAGATTCATAACAAACTTAGCAGAATTGATGAAACCCATGCATAAGCTACTTAAGAAAAATGCTAAGTTTGAATAGGATAAAGAAGGTAAAGAAGCTTTTGCATCCATAAAAGATTGTATCTCTAGGTCTCCCGTTCTGACAAGTCCTAATTACTCCAAAGACTTCTAGATTTTCTCATTTGCATTAGAAGACACAATTGTCGGGGTTTTGTTGCAGAAGAACAAAGAGGGTCAGGAACAACCTATTGCATTCATGAGTAGATCCTTACAAAATTTTGAACTCAAGTACACTACCATGGAGAAACAAGCCTATGCCCTTGTCAAATCTTTGAAACACTTTAGAACTTATATAGGTTACCCCAAAGTGGTTGGCTATGTCCCTCATTCAGCAGTGAAAGATATCTTGTCTCAACAAGATTGCCTTGGTATAAGGGGAAAGTGGGTATCAAAGATCCAAGAATATGACTTGGAGATCAAACCCACTAAATTAATCAAGGGGCAGGGACTTGCCAAGATGATGACAGAGAGAAATGAACAAGCCTTAGGTATGGTCTGTTAGAACAGTTCACCAGCATCATCCATTTCAACAGGAATTCAACATCTTCAACAACAACAGTGGTATGCAGACATTATATTCTACCTCCTCAACCTAACATGTCCCGATCATCTAATTGACCACAAGAGAAGATCACTAAGATTGCAAGCCACTAAGCACTGCCTCACCCAAGAGGGATTGAGTTGGAAAAACCCGAATGGTCTCATACTAAGGTGTGTAGATGAAGAAGAATCTCGAAGACTCCTGGAGGAGTTTCATTCGGGATTTTGTGGTGGCCACTTTGCAGCCAAACCACAGCTCACAAGATCCTTAGAGTCGGATACTATTGGCCCACTTTATTTACTGATGTGCACAAGTCTGTTAGGAATCACCAGAAATGTCAACTGTGTACAGGAAAACATAAACTAGTTGCATTACCCCTAAAGCCGGTAGTAATCCAGGCCCCTTTTTCAGCAATGGGGCCTTGATTTCATTGGGAAATTTAAAGACAATTCAAGTAATGGTTATACTTGAATTTTAACGACGGCAGATTATTTTACCAAGTGGGTAGAGGCCATACCTACTAAAGCAGCAACCGAGAAAGTGGTCATGGACTTCCTGGAAGACAAAATCATCACTAGATTTGGGATTCCTGCTAAGATAACCACAAATAATGCCAAAGCCTTCAATTCAGTAGCAATGTCTTCATTCTGCTTTAAATATGGCATTATCCTATCCCATTCCTCAAATTACTATCCCCAGGGAAATGGTTTGACTGAGTCAAGCAATAAACACTTGATGACTATCGTAAAAAAGATTGTTGGTGACAACAAGAAGACCTGGGATAGTAAAATCAAGTTTGCACTTCGAGCAGACAGAATTACTAAGAAAAGTGCAACGAGAAAATCTCCTTTCGAGTTGGTTTATGGCATGAATGTGACTTTGCCTATTCATCTTCAATAACCAGTGTATCAAACTCTGCAAGATTCAGGTTCAGATCAGGATGACTTTCAAAGTAGAATAAATGAACTGATAGAGTTGGATGAGGTGAGAAGAAGGGATGTTAATCAGAGTATTAAAAATCAGGATAAGGTTAAAAGAAATTTTGACAAATCATCCAAACCAAGGGTTTTTCAGAAAGGAGACACAGTGTTACTATGGGACAAACAGAGAGAAAAGTCGGGCAAGCACGGAAAATTTGACAGTTTATGGATGGGCCCTTACATCATTCATGATGTCGCAAGTGACAACTCTTTTTATCTCAGTGACATGGATGGAGAAAAGCAGAGTCTGCCTATCAACAGACATACAT
>LPNX010660288.1:5177-19435 GCA_001517045.1 Pseudotsuga menziesii | reverse complement strand
CATTAGTTTCATTGTGATCTATGATTACTTCATTTTACTGTCTTGTAGCATTCAGTTTCTTTATCTTGTATTAGCAAATCTGATATGGTTGGCGTTTGCTCATGCATGGTAGGGGGCGCATTGGTGGCTTGGAGCTTGCATATGCCATAGAAATCATGGGGATCTTCCAGAATTGATCGAGATAGCAAAGATCGTCACTGTTACAGACTTCTACATGTTAGTTTTTGTACCTAGGCAGATGTTCCCTAGGTGACTTTAATTTTTGCCTAAAGTCACTTTAAGAGGGAAAAAGGTGACCCTCACATTAAAAGTCACTTAATGAGACTTTATAACAATAAAGTCACTTTTTGATAAATTTAAGTGGGTGAGTGATTTTATTTATGAGAAATAAATAAAAGGAATTTTCACTCACATTCAATCTCATCCATTGGATTGATTCTTTTTCCACCATTGGATTAAGAAACTCACTTAGGTCAAACAAAAAGGCATGAGGGAGGCAAAAGGGGTTCACTTTTCATGTTTTCAGGAGAAGAGAGAGAGCTGAGCAGGCAGGGTCGAGTTTGCTGAAGAAGGGCACGATTTTCAGAGAGAATTTTATGCACAGAGTTCGAGGAAGAGTACGGCCTCATTAAATGCTGTACAGCTGCACTGGTTGCACAGAAATCGAGGGATAGTACAGCTCATTAAATGCTGTACGATTTGCATTAAATTCTTAGCACAGAAATCGAGGAGTTGTGGGTCTGTACGGCCTGCATTAAATGCTGTACTGACAGCATTAATTCTCAGCACATAAATCGAGGTACGACCTGTGTACGGTCTGCATATTTTTGGCACGAAATTCGAGGAAGAGTACGGCCTGTGTTGCTGCTGTACGGACTGTCTTTTTGGCACAGTTTTCTAGGAGATGTACGGCCTGTTACTGCTGGACATTTGCATTTAATTTTTGCACAGAAAAAGAAGAAGGGTGTACGGCTGGTTTGCTGAGCACTAATTTCCAGACTTTGAGATAAAGTTTGCCGGTGGAGATAAGTTGTATTTTTCACCATTTTCTGTCCTGTACTTTGCTGAAGAATAATAAATATCTCTCCTCTCTCTGACTGGTTTTCCCCGTGGGGGTTTTTCCAGGGCTGATTAGCCAAAAATCTCTGAGTCAAATTTATGGTGTGCATGTTATTTGTTTCAGCCTGTTAGTATTTGATTTTACTGTGTGTTTAAAATTGTTCGGCAAAATTTTTAAGTAGCTTCAAGCCTATGCAAAACCGACTGAAGTGAAAAACACAAATTGTTCATTTAAACCAGCAAGCAGTAAAACTCAGTTTTTCAACACTACAAGCATTTCTAGGTAAGATCCAGCGGGTAAGTCTCTTCTTTTTCAGATCTTATTCCATTGTACCTTGTTTTTCTTCAACTTTTTCTGAAAACTCCTAAAGCACTAAAAACCCTAAAAAATAATAAACTTGGTAATAGTCCGATCTTTTGCCAAACCATTTCTGGGTTTCATAGATCAGGCCTCCCCTTCATCAAATCAACTGAAACGCTAGTCAAATTCCTCACAATTTGACCTAGATCTGATTTTTAAGCAAAAAACTGCATAACCCCCCACTGAAAAATTGACCAGCTAGGGTTTTGAGTTTTTATGAATTTTGACTTCATGGACGGATAGATCGGATCCCACACAGCGTAAATCAACCCCAATGTTGTCCAATTGCTTAACCATTTGACCTAGATCTGAAAAATTGACTGAAACTGCCCTAGCGCCCTCACTAAAAATTAGACTTTTCCGAAAGTGAGTTTTTTTGAAATCTGACAAGATAGACAAATAAATCGGGTCCCGAGCATTCCAGAACACCCCCAACGTTGAGCTAGTTCTCTCCGATTTGCCCTAGATCTGAAAAATTGGTTTTTAGCCTCCTAGCCCCCCTCATCAGATTTTGACTTTTCTAGATCTAATTTTTCTGTTGATTTTTTTATTTGGGCTTGTAGATCAGGTCACCCTGACCTCATTTCTCCTTCAACGCTGAGTCATTAGCCTCCAGGTGACCCTAAAACTGCAAATCTGTCTTTCCAAGCCATAGCGCTAGCCTTCCATTGAGCCGGTTTTCCTGTGCCTTAGCTTTTCCGGACCAACTCCTTTTTGGGTTCATAGATCAAGGTGTATCCTAGGTGGGTTCACTAAAACGTTGGGTTGTTGCTGACTCCATTGCCCAATAAACATAAGGCACCGATCTCCTAGCTAGCGCTAGCCCCAACTTAACCTCACTCCTACTCCTTTTGCCAACACCTACTGATAACTCAAGTCACCTATCTTTCACTGAGATTGTCCCCTTGGTACTAGGCAGTCCCAGCTCTGTTCTTGCTCACCCTGTCACAGTTACGTTTCCCAAGACAGTGGTCATCTCCATCAGTTGCTAGTACCTTAACCCTAGAGCTAGGGTTTCCATTTACCTTGCACCTTAAGTACCCTGAAGCCCCATCTGATCTTCTTTTGGTGTCTAGGTCCGATCTCTCCTGTCAGGAGCAGATCCGGGTCTCCCCCATTGTTGTCTTGGACTAGGATAACATAAAGTGCAGGCTGCCTTGATCGATGTGGCAACCATCCATTTGGGAGTCTAGGCAGTTATGGTTCCACCCCTTAGTTGCTTGCCCCTCTACCATCCATCCTGGATCCACCTCACACAGGCAACTACAAGGCAGGTGATAACAAAAACTAAAAAAATGAAAAAGTGAAAAAAAACAAATTCCCCCTTGGGGGGATGGGGTGTGGGCACTTGGCTGCCCACTTGCTTCTATTTTTTACAATGATTTAGAAATAGGAATTACTTGTGCTCCTTTGAAGAATAGGAAACACAAGTTTTACAATATAGGGACTTAGAAAAATGGCCAAAGAGAGAATTGTGAAAATAGGGATCTCCAAATTGCTTGTTTCTTCGAAATTTGGCCAGAGTTCCTATCTCTTTTCTCTGCTTCTGCTTCAAAACAACAAGCAAAGTTATGCTTAAAAACAGTGAATCAATCAAATAAAGATATAAAATTTTAGCATAAAAATTAGTACTTCGAAAAGATAAATTTTGCAAATTTTAACAAGTACTTTAAGCAAGTCTAGATCTATGAAATATTACTTTTTAAAATCATATCTGAACTTTAAATGTGCATATATAAATCAAAATTCTAAGATATTTTCCAATATATTAATGAGATTTTAAATATGCAATAAGAACTAGTAACTAAAGATTTTAAAATTTTATGTGATAGAAAGAAGGGAGAAAAAATGCCCCCAAAGCTTTTTAAATATGCAATAAGAACTAGTAATTAAAAAATTTAAAATTTTATGTGACAGAAAGGAGGGATCAAAAATGCCCCCAAAGCTTGGAAGCTTGGGCAATGGAGTTTTCCAATGGGAGAGTCAATCAAGATCCACCACTTCTTTGAAGAAGCTACCTGAATAACTTGAACTAAACCTTGAAAATTTTCGTTAATAACCTGAAATGCTTGCACAAGAGATTAGAAAAATATGCATACAAACAAGTAAAACATATAATTTCTTGATCTTTGCATATAAGAAGACAAAGAGCTAAGCAAGTAAACAAACTTTGATTAGTTCTTTAACATTTATCCTACCAAGCACGGTTATAACAATATACTAACAAAGCATGAAATTGATACAAGTATACCTCACATAAGAGAATAGATCATCCACACATTGATACCCTACACAGGTATGCCTTCAAAGCCTTCATTGTATTCCACAATGATAACAAATTACAAAATACAGGAGCAGAGGTTCAATGCCCAAATCATCCGTCCATAAGAGACTGCTTGCTTAAATAGAAAATCTGGCAAGCTAGAGGGGGCGCATTTCCTCAAGGAGGCACTAGCTCTGAATGAGTTGGAAGTGAGGTGTATAGGGGTTGGATCAATGAGTTTAGGATGGTAACATCACTTGCCTGAGGTGGTAGTTACCCAAACTTCATCCTTTTGTCAAAATTGAAAGCTTTTCCATCTAGCTTGTGCCCCCATTTGGAGAGTTGCGCCCCTCTTTGAAGAGGAAAGTTCCAAACTCTCAAAACTCTCTGAAATGGAAACATCTGCCTTGTCCCCCTTGCCCGGGTACTTTCCAAAATGATTTGCCAAGTCACAAAATTCAATTTTGGCAATTATCTTTTATTTTTTTAATTGCCAAATTTTTTAATATTTCATTTTTTGGGGTATTTTTGGGTTTTTTGAGTAATTATTAATTTTGGGGTTAAATAATTACTTGAAAACTTAGAAAAGTGAGTCTAGGGGTTAAGTGGGTGCTCTGAGTTAGAAAATGAGCACCCCCATGGCAAAAACAACCTCCTAGCCACACTTTTATGACTTTTTACATTTGTACAATTAACTTATTAAAAATAAGTGTGTAAAAACGGGAAAAAAAAACCGAAATTAAAAAAACCTATGGGGGACTTGGGACACATTCATAATGACTCAAAATAATGATTAGCATGGTAATATACATCGACACATAAGTTTTAATAACCTCCTAAGGCTTAATTACCAAGGCAATTATTCCAGCTTTTGAGGTTTGGGTGAAAAACTCGAAAATTATTTATTGCTTAAAAACGATAAATAATTAACAAGAAAAAAAAAACCTGGAATAATGCATTAATGACTAAGTCCTAAAAAACCTTTTACATAAAGTCATCATGCTAACTCAATTTATTACAATTCCCCATGGGGTACGAACATGTTAAAAAAAAAATTAAAAAGGGCCTAAAAACTCGAAAATTATTTATCGCTTAAAAACGATAAATAATTAACAAGAAAAAAAAACCTGGAATAATGCATTAATGACTAAGTCCTAAAAAACCTTTTACATAAAGTCATCATGCTAACTCAATTTATTACAATTCCCCATGGGGTACGAACATGTTAAAAAAAAAATTTAAAAAGGGCCTAGGAAGGCCTGCGAGGACTTTTGAACTTGAAAATTGAACAAGTGATTGTTCATCATTGGTGGATCAGTTAAAATTCCAACTGAGTGCAGCTCAAGTGGTAACAAGTGGAAAGCAAAGAGGTATTTCTCATTCCATTCTTTCCCCTGGTATTTCTCTCTCTTAGGGGGCGCCTTCCTTGAGCATTTGCATGTTTGACAAATGGCAAGCATGCAAGAAGGGTCTCCCCCATCTCTTTTCTTTATACCAGTGTTATCGGAACCGGCAAAACCGACCGGTCTGACCGGTTGACAGGGTTGGCCGACCTGGTCAACAAATAAAAATCATAAAACCAGATTTTTTTCCAAACCGGGTACAAAACCAGCCGAACCAGTCAAAACCAAAAAATAGAACTTTGTTGATGTACTTTGGAGCCTCTTTGTTAATGTACTTTGGTTCAAAACCTCAGAGATGTATTGCACTAGGTGCTATTTTGGATATTTGCACCCATATTTGCTATATATATGAGAAACTTTGCTTATTTCTGTATTAATGGTTTGGATTCATATGTATGCACATGAATATATATGTTTTTTACAAAATATGAATATTTTATGTATTTTTTAGTCAACCAGTTTTTTACCCGATTTTTTGCCAGTTCCGGTCCGATTCACATTTTGGGCTTCGTCGGTTCGATGACCGGTCCGGTTTCAATAACATTGCTTTATACAGAGGCTTCTCCTCCTCATTTGGGTTACAATCTCTTCATTCTCTCAAGATCTCATGCTCTATCATTCTCTTGCTCTCATTTTGCTCTCATTTTTGTGAGCCATTGTAATTTCCAGCCATATTGGATTTCCAATAAAAATCTTTGGAGAAAAACTAGCATTTCTTTGTGATTCAAGGTGGTTTGGTCCTGTGCTCCATTGTTGCTCAAGCTACTGAAGGCCAAAGAGACAAATTTCGTTGCCTTGGTTAGATCTACTCATTTTTGTTTAGATTTCATGAGTTTTTGGATTTTGTAGTTAAGAAGTGCATGCTTTCTTGGTTGAATAACATGATTTCTTAATTCATTATTTGAAACTCCCATTTTTTCTTGTTTGTGTAGCAAAATCTATCAAGTTGCAGGTCGCCAAAATTTGGAGAGTGGGTTGCTCGGTCGGATGCCCCGTTCCCTTAAATCCTCAAGTGCAAAGGGCATCTTTTCCTCACATTCCATCAAAATTTCTACATTTAATTTGCATCTTGTTAGTACTCTAAAATCTGGTTTCAAATACTCATTTTCATAAGATACTTGAAGTTAGTTAATTTGCAAAATTTACATAAATTTTTGTATATAATTTTACATTAACATACGTAGTGTCCCAAGGTGATTTTGGGCATTATTTTACTGTTTATTTGCTTGTTGTTTTGAGCAGGTTTTTAGCAGCATAAGGAGAACCTCTGCCAAAATTTTGATACAAAAGAGTTCAAAAGACTCCCAAGAGTCCCCTACTACAAAGGGCATTGCCCAAAGGGAGCAAAAAAACCTTTCCTCTTCTCTTTATTAAAATTTTCTGCTACAGATTTATTTTCCTTATTGTATGGGCCAAGAGAGTCACTTGAGCCCATTTTCCATTTACTCTAATTTTCGTGTTCTTCTTCAAATTTTATTTAAGCCCCCCATTACATACAAAGGAAGTTGGGTTTTCCCACCGTTGCATTGCAAGAGAGAAAGGGCTATGATTTAATTAGTTTCAATTATTTCTTTTAAGCCATTCATTACATGCTAAGATAGTAGGGCTCCGCCCACTCTTGCATTGCAAAATAAGAATTATTGCCCCACCCTTTCCTTATGAAAAAAGGGTTGAGAGGCTAGATTAAAAGTTTATTTCTTGCTTTCGTTTGTTATTTTCACCCACACCATGCAAGAGAAGTGGCTTTGCCCATCCTTGCAATATCGTGTCAGCTAGATTCTATATAAAAGTTCATTTATAAAAAAAATTTCAAGTTAATAAACCCTACCCCGCTTTTACCCCGTATTCCCTCCTTTTGTCGATTCAGCCGATCTTGGGTGAAAAGAAAAGGAAAAAGTTTAAGTCGGCTAGTTTAATAAGCACGTTAACACCTTATTCAAAAATTGAAAAAATAAGGATTAGTTGAAGAGCTAGAGGGGTAGAGGCTGAAGGGAGCCTCGTGGCACTTAGTGTCCTCCTGTTGAGCACCCTGCTAGTCTTTGGAAGTAATTTGTGGGGCTAGAATGGAACCTTGTGTTCTCTTGTTGAGCACCCAACAGTTTCTCTCAATCGAAGGATAAGGGTTAGAGGCTAAGTTATCGAACACGTCCTTAAGAGCCTGTGTGTCCCGTGTCTGACACGAACACGCTATCAGAGCGTGTAGGACACGAACTTTCAACGTGTCTCGTGTCCGACAAAGACACGCTGTCAGAGCGTGTACAACACGAACTTTCAGCGTCTCCCAATTTAGGACACGCGTTTCCCACACTGTCACCAACGTGTCCGGATTCCAGGACACATTTTCCACGGAAGAGACGCCCAAGTTTGCTTTAAATCAAAGTTTTCACAATCTTTTTATCATTTGCAAGTGTGGAGAGGGCTCTAAAGTGTGTTTGTTGTGCAGGTGAAGAAGATTTGAAGGATTTGGAAAGGTTTCCAAGTGCATTGAGGGTGGATTTTGTTGGATGGAATGCAAGCTCAACCATCAAACAAGAAGAACAATGTCTCAATTGGCTAGGACAAGAGCTAAAGGGAAAAGGAAAGGGAAAAATGCCCCATCTCCATCTAATGTCTCCCCTCCTATTCCTCCAAGCACAAGCTCTTCTACTCCTCTCGCTAGCGCTCCATCTGCTGCTAGTGGAGTTCATGCTCCATTGAACCATGTTTTAGCAAGACAACAAGCCCAAGAGAAAAAATACCCTTTGTGGAAGTATGTGACAAGGAAATATGGGCCTGGGGCAAAGCTAGGTGGAGGAGGCAATGTGTGTTGGACTTGTAATTTTTGCAAGAATGAGTTTAAGAGCACATACTACCAAGTTAATGGCCATTTTTTGGTCCTTCCTTCTTGTGGGATTTCTTCATGTAAAGCAGTGAGTGTTACCCAAAGGAGAGATATGGGAAAAGAGAATCAAGAAGGCTTAGGCAAGGTAGCAACAGTAAGCAATAAAAAGAATGAGGATCCTCTTCCATTCTTAAGGAAACCCTCTAGCATTCGGCCTCCATTTCCACCTAGCAGAGGTGATACATATCTAGCAAGAAAGAGACCATCTTCAAGTGGTCTAATAGACAAAATTTTCAAACAAGAGGCACGAGAAGAGGTGGACCTTACCATTGCATTCTTTTTCTACCTCAACTTCATCTCATTCAATGTTGCATGGTCACCATTGTTTATTGAGATGTGTTGAAGTCTCATTGAACAAGCTCCAACCAGTTATGTGCCTCCTAGTTCAGAGAATCTTAGAACAACATTGTTGGTTAAGGCAAAGAAGGAGGTGGATAAAATTCTTGAGCCAATTAGATCAACATGGCCCTCATCCGGAGTGAGTATTGTTTATAATGGATGGACGGATCCAACACGCCATTCACTCATCAATTTCATGGTATCTTCCCAAAATAGACCGGTGTTCTTGAAAGCGGTGGATGCTCTTGGCAAATACAAGGATGCACATTTTATGGGTGAGTTATTCATCAAAATCATTGAAAAAGTAGGTGTTGATTCTTGTGTACAAATCATCACGGACAATGCACCTATTTGCAAGGTCGTTAGCATGATTGTGGAAACTAAATATCCACGGGTATTTTCATTTTGGACACCTTTCAATGTTAATTTGCTCATTGTTTGAAATTCTCACAAGATTCATTTAGGGGAAAGCTCATTTTAATGATTTGAGTTGTTAGTGTTGTGGAGTCATTTATACTTGCTTTTATTGCTCTTACGGGTTTTTTGGACAATTGACCAATCCTTGAATTTAGCACTCAAATCCATTGCTTCAAATGTGACATGGATTGGCAACAGTATTAAGGATGCACGCCATATCCGTAACTTTGTACAAAACCACCACACAAATGCCCTCACCATCTACAAAGAGTACACACAACTTTCATTGTTGAAGATTGTAGATACTCAGTTTGCTTCCTCATTCATCATGCTCAAGAGGTTGAGGGAGGTCAAAACTGTTCTTAGGTCCATGCTAATTTTAGAGTATTGGTCTTTCTAGAGAAAGATGGATCAAAGTGCTTCAAAAAAGGTGAAAGACACGGTATTAGATGAAGTTTGGTGGGGGAGGGTGGATCTTACCATTAAGATCATGGAGCCACTCATTTCTTTGTTGCGGTTTGCAAACACGGACCAGAATGTTTATGAGGGACAGGATTCCATGATTGAGTCCATGAGGACCATTATTATGGAGAATGAGTGTCTCATGTATGAGACATCGACAGAGAACTTATGGTCCACCATTCAAGACATTCTTATCTCCAAGTAGGATCAGAATTGCACACCTTTGCATTGCTTGGCCCACTCCTTGAACCCCAAGTTCTACAGTCAGGAATGGCTTAATGGTGGACCCTCACATAGAGTCCCTCCTCACATGGATTGAGAGATTTCACAAGGGAGGAAGATAGCATTTAAGCGGCTATTTCAAGATAGAGACTTACTTGATGAGGTGGAGGAGGGATTTGTAGAGTTTTCCACTGCTACTGGGAGATTTGGAGGCTATGTTGTGGTAAAAGACAGGGGAGTTAAGAATCCCTATAATTGGTGGGAAACTCATGGCGAAACATGCCCTCTTCTACAGAACCTAGCCTTGAAGATCATCTCTCAAGTAATATCATCCTCTAGTTGTGAGAGGAATTGGAGTACATATGGCAATTTGTACAGTTTGAAGAAGAGAAGGCTTGAGCAATCCATAGCAAAGACGATGGTGTATGTGCACACCAACCTTCGTCTTATTTGCAGGAAGAGGGAGGAGTGGGTGAAGGAAAAGACAAACATGTGGGATGTATTTCTTGATGATATGGGTTTGGACAGCAGTACTGAGTTGGCATTAGCAAACCTGGATCTTAATAAACCAGTGCTAAATGATAGTGATCCTTTGGAGGGGTCATCCTCCACACCAGGAGATCGTGATCCTCAAATGGGCGGAGAGGAGGAGGAGGAGAAAGAAGAGAGCGGTGATGAGTTTGTTGATCCAGGCATGGAGGAGGACTATTGATAGATGAGATTCTTCATTCTTCCATCGCGATCTACCCCTTTTTGTATTTACTATTACTATTAGTCTATTTGGCATTTGCTAGTGGCATTCCAACATCTATGTAATACATTTTGATTTTGATGACTTACTGAGAAATATGGTTCTGACACCTGAGTATTGACATCTTGATCTATGACTATCATGAGTATCACGAATTATCTGTGTATCATAATCTCATTGTGATTACTGATTTGATTTGTAAATATGTAATTACTAATGTTAAATGTGCATTGATTCTGATTTATATTGAATATTTGTAAAAAATTGGATCTATATGTCTATATTTTTAATATATATTTAAAATATATATATATATATAACCGATAATGTGTCCTACATGTCCCGGTATGAGGGTCACCGTGTTCACGTAGGACACTCGAATCCCCGTGTCTCGTGTCCTCGTGTCAAGTGACTTAGGTTAGAGGTAGTCACTTTAGGTAGCTTTTCCTTTTCTTGTCTTAAACACTAAATTCCTTAAGATAAAGTGAGACTTAAATTAATCAAAATTTACAGGAACACTTGCAAAACACAACAATCATCTGCCATTTTTCACATTTACTTTTCAAGCATTTTAATCCAAGTTCTTTACATTCCCAAGCAAGTTAATTCTTTCATTTTTGAATGTTTTAAAGTTTGGAAGTAAAGTATTGCAATTCTTTTGTATATATTGTGCAACTTATTTTCATAAAACAAGCATTGGTTTATTGTAACGTTTAGGCCCAATAGATAAGGCACTGATATAGTCACTAAATTGATTGTATCATTCTTCTAGCATTTTTTGGTTAGTGTATTTCAATAAGGGTTGACTGCCATTGATATTTGACGCATATTGCACGATTGCTTGTCATTTCACATCTTAGACATTTAGAAAATAATTTAACTCCTAAATCAATCATAATAAAATCTTTAAAGCTTAGTAGTTAGAGAATACCCCCCTTGGCTCCATTAGGAGTTGGGCCTAAACGAAGGAGTTGGGAATCAAGGTGACAATGGGTCCTCGACTCCTAGCTTGGCCCCAAGGACACAATGAGTGGGTTGGAGACTTCTCCACGTTTTGAGGTGTGTATTAAGTGGAAATTGGTCATACCCATATCATCCAGGGATAGTTGTTTAAATGCTTATGAAGACTGTATTCTTGTTTTATCTAAATATGATGAAGTGTCTCCTCCAAATTAAAACCCTTTAGCTATATGCATGAGTGAAGATGGTCCATCTAAGCCTAAGTTGTATGATGTTGATATTCTATCTTATGAAGAGTCAGGGTTGAAAATCTTAGGTGATGCAAATCAAGCTCATATTTTTCAATCCACCCTCCCTTCCCTACTTGTGGAATCTACTTCTACTGTTTCATTTTCAAATCAAAGTTTGACATGCAAAGTTATCAATGAGGAGTCTCATGAATGCGAAGTGGTAGGGGATGAAATTTTCATATCCTTTTCCAGTCATCCTTGGTGCATAGTAGTTTCAAATTTGCAAATCCCTTTGACTGGGTGATTGAAAAGCTCTATAAAGACCAATTCCATATTCTCTCAATCTTTAAACAACAAATGGGGTTAATCTCAATTTTTCGTTTATTAATCTCTAATTTGTCCTGAGTTTGTTTCGCCATTGATCATAATGTGAATATGATTGTCTACTAGCCAGAAAGATGAGGGAAACAATGATAGCCTAGGAGGGTTAAATCATGTTTCATATTCTTTTCTTCCATCAATTTTAAACTTGCATAACTTTTATGAAGACAATGTACTACTGACTACACAACTGGTGAATTCACTGAAGGAGAAGAGTTCTTGAATTTGGTGAGGAAGAACAACCGTATAAAAGGGCTTGTTCCAATCCAAGAGAGCATAAGATTGAATATGAGCTTGTCCAGGTCAAAATATAGACGATCCATTGGGCAACTGCAGAGTTCACTGAAGAAAAGTTGCTCAATTTAGTGAAGAAGAACATATTACATAGACCACACTATATAGGCATGCATGCATAATGAATTTCATGTCATTCATTAGGCCAAAATGACATGAATGACCAAGAGGGAAAAGGCCGAAGCTTGTCCAGGATGGAATGAAGACTATCTCTGAAGACAACCGCAACTGAAGAGGTATGTGCATGAAATCATTGTTATGAATGTAAGGCTGTTGACGTAATATTTCCTATAAGAAGAGCAAAAAGCCAATAAAACCATTCCATGTTGGTTTTCCCATTTGGGTTCCCCAAGTAAAAGAATCTGTGTTAGTTTTGGTATTGCAAAAAAATCATCGACATTGCCATATATTGCAATTCTCGCAGCCTGGCAATATTATCACTGGAAAAATTGCAATTTTTTCAAACTTTGAAAATTTCATGATATTTTCAAACGATTGTGATATATAGGCAAAATATTGTGAGAAATTGGAAAATGTTGACCTAGTCAGAATATTTTTGGATTCTTTTGCTCAATTTGAAGAGCGAACGAAGGCGATCGAAAACAAAGGGGTTATTCACTGTTACATTTTCCAATAAAAAGGCCAGATGGAGGGGGTTACCTCACATGTTTAAAAATTTGAAAAATATTGAATACTTTTAAAAGAAAATTAAGTTTGCTGATATTTTCCCCTATGTTGCCAATTAGTTTCTTTCCAGAACCATAGCAAGGTATTCGCTGACACGGTGTTTGAAACATTGGTTATTTTTTGTGTGTGCTGTTTTTAATTTTCCAACATTGTTTGCAAATTAGAAGTTCTATGTTGGTGAATTGGGTCTATCCATAGGCTAATGGAGTATATAGATCAATAGTTGTTCTAACTTTCAGTAGCCTATCACAATTGAGAAAAGGAAAGAGGGTCAGTACAACTAACATACGTTTAGAATTTTCAACGGTGATTCTTCTAACTAGTGAGATATCTCAATGATGCCATTTCTTGAGTTTTGTTTCAAATTTAATTAAGACCCAATCCTAAAAATTTAGGTGGAATACCATATTCATTCCTTCCAGGTGTTTTAAGAAATATACTTGATTAGAATTAATAAAAGACAAATGCTTGAATAAGGGTCAATGGCTTTCAGCTAACTCCCTAAATATTTTTTGGCTTAATGAAATTAGGTATGATGGACTTAGCACACATGTTACTAGAGAGAGAGAAAGAGAGAAACAACATGCATTAATTGATACACTATCTTGGTCCCAAAGAGTTGAGTAATCTTTGTCCCTTGCAAATTTAGTTTGATGAATTTTTTGAGTAGTCCAATACTCGTAATAATGTCTTTTTCAAGTATGATTTACAAATTTTTCCTTTAAATGACATGATGTGATTATCTTTTGTAGAATTTAGTTCTGAACAAAAAAGACAAACATGTAAATACTTCTACACTAGTTCTCATCAATAAATTGCAAGGGATATCAAGTTGTTCTCTAGTATGAAGTTATTACTTTTCTCTAACCATTTTCTTCCTAAACAAATCTATAAAATCTCAAATCTCGTGGCCATGCTTTTCTGAAACATTTACCCCATTATTTTGTAATTTTCTCTTGATGAGTAGCCTCAACATCAATTGCAATGAAGGCGTAGGTTTTTGTTGTTTCTCCTCCTTGAGACTAGTAATTGCCTTGCACTCATGCTGATGTAAACTCCATCCATTTCTCTGTCAACAACCACAACAAAGCATGAAGTTTGTGAAAATTACAGTGACATAATGTGAATTGCAATATCATGACAAGCAAATACAAATATATAGCATGCAATTAATAACACATGTATTTTTAAATTTATTCTTGACAAAAATAAAGTTGTCAATAGGGCTAATAAAAAATGAAACTTCTAAGCAAGCCAGCAAAATAAAACAAAAGCTGGAATCTCCACATATCCACAAGAAAACAAGGAACAAAACATGTGTATCATTGACTGCTCACCTGCAAGGGAAATCTCCAAGCAAGGGGATGCTCAATATAGATGGTTGACTAGATCCAGTCTACCTTGGACATTAACACGAGGGTGTTGGAAACCTGGTGGACCGCCGAAAACAGGCTTTGGAGAAAAAGTTGTTGCATTAAAGACACATCAATTGTCTAGGTGACTCTTCTTGAAAATTTGCAAGCATCGCATCTAGCTAGATAGTTAACC
>LPNX010660260.1:0-71521 GCA_001517045.1 Pseudotsuga menziesii | reverse complement strand
AATGAAACTGGGCAAACCTCAATCCATAAGTGTCCTTTTGTGTGCCGACCTGAGGGATGTCAGCACTCGGACGGAGAGGTGCCAATCAGCTGTATAACAATGTCCTCTCTCCTAATTGGTTATTGCTAGATTGTTTCTCAATGGACAGGACACCCCTTGATGATGTCACTAGCAACTAACCCTTAGGAGCAGTATTGAGGAACAAAGGATCACATGATACATCATCCAGTTTGGATCTTCCCCTTATACTGTGATGATAAAAATATATGAAACAATGTACCTTGAGAGAGAAAATATTAAATTCATTGGTCTTATTGGTCCTTTGGGTGAATTGGGTTGTTTGTCCACATTTATGGTACACCTTGGTCTTGTGGGTATGACGGTTACCTTGTATTCTTATTGTAACCACCTTTGGTTTACATATGGTCCTTTACCTTTTACTTGGTCCTAGTGTCCTTATGGTGGGTACCTTTGGTATGTTAACTTTTATCTTATGGTTTTTATTTTTGGACCATTGGTACTTTATGGTTTTTATTTTTGGACCATTGCTACCCTATCCTAAGTAAACTTAATTTTATGTTTTATTTTTTATTTTTTGGACCATTGGTCAAATTAATTTTATGGTTTTATTTTGTAAAACCATTGGACCATTTTACTTTATGGTTTTTATTATACCATTGGTCCTTTGGTACCTATTCTCAGAAAAACAATTTTTTATTTTATGTTTTATTGATATTCACCCTAAAAGATAGGGTTGAAGAAGGACCCTTCTAGATTTCCTTCCAAGTTATAAAAGAAATTTGTATCCATATCTACTTGTGGTTAACGTCTAAGTCTTTTATGTTACTGCTAAGGTTTCACAACCTTATTTTTTTGGTTTCCATATATCTTCCTTTTGTGTAAGGTTGTTAATTTTTGTTGCCTGAATCGTGACTCACTTGTTCTGTGTGGATTGCCTGTCTTCGAGCTTGATCATGAGTCTCTTGTTCAACATGGACTTGTGTCTCCTAGTGTGATCGTGAGTCTCTTGTTTAGCGTGGAATATATGTCTCCTGAGTCCCAGCTTGATCGTGAATCTTTTGTTCAGAGTGGACTGTGTGTCTTTCATCGTGACTGTGTGACTGTGTTTGCATGACTGTGTCCACCTGCTCAGCATGATTGTTTGTACACACGCCAACGTGACTGTGTCCACCCGCCAACATGACTATGTGTCCACCTACCTAGTGTGACTATTTCCACCTGCTCAGCTTGAGTGTTTGTCCACCCACCAACGTGACCGTGTCCACCTGCCAGCATGACTGTGTATCCTTGCTCAGCATGACTATGTTTCCCTGCAGAACCATGACTATGTGTCCACCTTCCAGCATGAGGGTGTCCACCTACCAGTGTGACTATGTCCCTATTCAACGTGACTGTATGTCCCTACTCAGCATGACTATATGTCCTTGCTCAATGTGACCTTGTATCCCTGTCAACGTGACTGTGTGTCTCTTGCCCAACAAACTATGTTCCAACATGATTGTGTTTTCTCTACTATTGTGATTGTACTAGGCATGACTGTGTCTCTTTACAGGTGCGTTGCTAAAGCCCAAGAAAATGATTGAAGTTTCCCTTTCTTTTGACTAAGAATCTGAGGTTCGTATCCTTATTGCTATAAACCTCTTAAGCTCTCTCTCCTCAAAAGGTACGCCATTTTTTCATCTAGGTGACTTGTCCCTTAGGTGACAAGATCAGAACCTAAAAGTGTTCGAGTATAAGGCTGGTCTAAAACAATCCTAGATTATTATTGTTGTTGTTCTTTACTGTTGTTATTTCATGTATATTATTATTGTTTTATCAATTATAATATTGCTATTGTACATGGCATTTGGTAAATCGTCCCAAGGACCAACTTTAACACAATGACTAGTGGAGAGTTAAAGTTGTAAGAGGAGAAAATTATTTTTGAGGGTATTGCAGCAGTATTGTTCTAGATCTAACCTTGTTTATGCACTAAAGTATAAAAGTTCAATTGCATATATCAAACCCTAACCTAACCCTAAACTTTAACACTATATGTTAACCTTTTACCCATTGAATCGATCATTGATTCCCCCCACAAATTTCTCATGTATTTATGACGAAAATGCAATAGAGTAGAATGAGGACACAACATTCTCCCTCACTTGCATAATATTGTCTCTTAGGTTGGTGATACATAGGAAGTTATGTCCCGTGATTTTAGGGTGAGCTTAGTTGTTCTCAACTTTTTCTCCCAAATAAGGGATGGAAATCTAGGGATTGGTTTTCTCCATTATTTTGTAATAATTTCTATTACTCTTGGATTGTGGAGCTAAAAAGGGCAAAATCTAAAGGGTAAAAGCCCAAAATAGTGGAATTTGCAAAAAATATATGCGAAATGGACTTGTGATCCAAGACACCGAACAGTATGATCTTGGAGGTTACAATCTAGGTATTCAAAAAAAGATCTCTGGATGAGAAATCAATCTAGCCTAGCACCTATATGATCCAACCCAAATCTTCTATTTGACCATGTATAATTTCCTTGCAATGATTTGATATCCACTATATCTCGATGAGGCATGATATCTTCCATGTATCCCGAGAACATGTCCCTTATTATAATGACTCCTATTTTCTATATGTTTGATAGAACCGCAGTGAGATCCCAACCATAATGCTATTCCTTGTCAAACCGATATCCATTAATGCTTCTAAATATTTCCAACATTCTACCTTTTCTTTATAAATAATGGACATATAAACATTGAAAATATAGATTTTGTTACCCATGGTTTGGTGTATGAGAAAGGTAAAACAATGCTAAGTTTAATAGGAGATACCCAACTTAAACATGGAGTTGTCCCATAAAGAGCAAATTCCTCTTGAAATATCCCCTAGCACTAACTACATCATCTTTGCTAACTTTCTATTTCTTGTTGTTGATATTTTCAATGTATCAGCTTCCCCTAGATTTATCTCCTTGGAGAGGAGAGCCTCTAGCTTGAAAAGGCATAGCTGATATAGATATTATGAAGATTATGTTAATACCAGAGTGGTTAATCAAGGCCACCAACAACAATACACCTTGGCAACTACTTGTTCAACACCAAATACAAATTATTATATATAAAAGGCATACACAACAATAATGGTCTTTGTCATAGTTGGTATGGTTTAACCTTTTAAGATGCCCCATTCATGTGTTATTGAGAGGATATTCCAAACATGTTAGTTGGTATCCAAAGAGTTTCACTAGAAAGATGAGGATTATTATAAAGATGGATTTGTTTGCATCTTAAATTTGGAGTTTCTCAATTAAAATAGGACATGGGTCAATCCCTTCCTTTGCAAAAAAATAAAAGGTGAAGAAAGGTTTTCATGTGGGGGAGTTTGTAGGACAAAAATGAAGTAGTTATCCTAGAAAACCCTTAATTTATCTCAAACATTGAATCTTATCGAACATCCTGCTTTAGGTACAATTTGTCATATGATTCTGGATGATTGTTTGTTTAAGCTAAATTCAAATGAATATAGACCTGCTTAGAATAATTGGAAATGAGCTCATGACAAGCTACTCATGGACCAATAATTTAACATGGATTATTGCTAAATACAATGTTCCCCTTGTTTATCTTTTTCATTGGAAAGTAGTTGTGTTTGGGACAAATAGATGATCAGAAAAGCAAGCAAGGGTGTCTAAGATGTGATCAAACTAACAAGTACCTCTTTCCAATGCAAAAGACATCATCAACTTGTTGAGATTCACAAGTGCTCGCAAGAAAATCAAATGAAACCAAAACCAACAATTTTCATTGAAAAAAGGAAGCAAGACTAGGGAAGCCAAGAGAGGTGCATCCCTATAGATAGAAATCAACCCTAGAACAAGTGCACTAGAGAGAGAAATATCTGAAGCATAAGATCCATCAAACCAAGAACAAGAGAGATAAATGCTTTATGATACCCTTGGGCTAAATCACTTGCATAGGAATGAAGGAATGAGTAGAATACGTGAAAATATGAATATGAGTTGTTTATTCATTTTCAACGAAAGAGGTAGGGTTATTTTCCCTTTGGAAGGGTTATGAACCTACATGGAGTTAACTGGCGACCTTAGCAAAACCTAGAAACATAATATAAAACCACAAATATTGTCAACAATGTCCAAATGTGAAGACTACACTCTTAATTTCAACATCCCCAAGTGGACATTACATCATGCATATTTACATCCTCCCTAATGATAAAGAAGGGAAACATAAAGAATTCATGACATAAGAACCCCCAGAGCAAGCACCCTACCACTCCCTAGGGTACCTATTATTAAATATAATGCAGTTGCGAGACCCATTCTCAGGGAGGATGGTACTCTAGTTAGTTAACTAGGGGTCCTGGTCAGCCTAATCAAGCAGAGTAAGTCCTTAGAAGGTACCCTAGGCCCCCCGTAGTCTCCTGGGTTCTTGGTTTGGGACCAAGCAAGTTGATGCCATGGTAAATTCATTAGCCCCCTAGAAGGTACCCTAAACCCCTTGATGATGTCACTAGCACTTGACCATTAGGAGCAGTGTAGAAGACTAGAGGATCACATCATCCATTTTGGACCTTCCTTATATAGTGATGATAAAACTCACATTTATTGTTTGGAACACGTGTGGACAATACAACTTGAGAGAGAAATATTAAAGTCCTTGGTCTTGTGGGTAAAAGTGTTGTTTCCCCACCTTGATGGTACACCTTGTTCTTGTGGGTAAAAGGGTTATTTCCTCACCTTGATGGTACACCTTGGTCTTGTGGGTAAGAAGGGTTCTTTCCCCACCTTGATGATACACCTTCATCTTGTGGGTGAAAGGGTTGTCTTCCCACCTTGATGTGACCCCTCTGTTGACTTGTCATCATATGTTCCCATATTGGTCCTAGCACCCATCTTACTTGTTGTGCCTTGACCATTTAGCTATGATGACTTAACTTTATTATTGTTTTTATTTTTGTATGACCACTTGACCATTGATACCCTACCATAAGTCAACGTAATATTATTTTATTTTTATCTCCTATAAGGTAGGGTTATATAAATGAACTTTCTAGAAAACCTTCCAAGTTTATAAGTTAAAGTCCTAAACTTCATTTGAGTGGTGTGTCTTGACAAGAGGGAATTGAAGATCTGATTCTTTGACCTGTTTATAACAATCATAAGTATTAATAAGATAAAACAATAAGTAATCATACCTATAAGTAATCAGGGCTCGAATGAAGGAAGAACATCTGTTTGGTGCATAAAATGGAGTAATATAAGGAAAAAGGGTATGGTAAGTGTGGTAAAAAAGGGGTCATTTCTAGGCCCAACATCTCCCCCCAACTGTCCTGTTGCATGTCCCTATGCAACAACCTCCATTAGTCTGAATCTGAATTTGGACTTGTACTTTGTTCATGGAGAGAGGAAAAGTTATAAGGGAGTTCAGGTGATCCCTGTGCTTCTAGAAATCCATTATAGGAAACCCAATATCTCCAACACTACTTCTCTTCTGCCTTTGTCAAAAAGAAATCTTCCCTGTACAGTTTTGCTGGCCACCAGATAAGAGGAAATTTGAACTTGAGTCCCAACCAATTGGCTCCACACTTCCTTATACAGTCCACATATCCCTCGACCCTTGAAAGATCATGTTTAAATTTCCTGAAATAGTAAGGGTCCCTATTCTGCAATGATAAAGGAGCATCCTTCCATCTATTCTTACTGCCTTCTAAATCTAATTGTTGGTTCATGGTAATTTGGCTCTCACACTTAGAGATGACCCTTTCTTGAAGTTCAACTATCTGCTAGGTCTTGATGGAAGATGTAAGCCTTTATTGCTACAGAGCAAGGAGAAGGTGGGGAGATTGAGGCTCACTTCGAACCCAAATATTAGTGCTAGCCTCATTATGAGAATAGGCCTTGAAAGATCTCTTCCACTGCACATGATTTCTAACAAAGGAGGTAAAATCCCTCCACTGACCATCTCCAAGGTAAGGGGCAGGGTTCGAATGGTGGTCCAAGGGGAAAACCATTTCATGTAAGTAAAGTTCACAAAGCAGTTGCTTCTCAAAAAAATTACTTTCCATAAAAGTTTCCAGAAACTGGGCTAAGGTTTCCATTTCAAAGGGTCTCCCCTCCTTAACTGCTTTCAATTTAAACCAAATAAATTGTTCAAAAAGAACATAGGGTAAGAAGGAGATGGTGCTCTGGTGCTTAACAATTCTTGGGAAAGAGTATACAGTTGGTCCTTCTCCACCTGCATAGATTTGAACTTTTTCAGTTCCTTCAATTCTTTATGTATCTCTTCCCATCATAATTTATGGAACATCAATTCTTCTGCCTATTTTTCCCTCAATTCTCTGATAGTCTTCCCATTATCAGCGAGGGGTATCATTCCTTCTTGGTACTTGTCCACCTTCCTCTTCCATTTATTCACTTCTATTTTTAACAATGAGAGCTCTTTGATTAGCTCCTGGATTCTTTCATCTCCTACATTTTCCTCATCATCAGAGTCCAAATTGACAAAGTTCTGGGAAAATTGAGTGCATACCTTTCCATTCGATGTTTCAACTTGAACATTCTGCACTGGGGTTGTAACAACTTCTTCTTCTATCAAGGTTTCAACAATCTCTTCCTGCATAGGTACTTCTACAATCATTCCTGGGGATGCTGGTTCTTGTGTAATAACATCTTCTTTTTGAAGCTCCCCTTCAACAACTTCATCCTATGTGGGTACTTCTGCCATTAATTCTGAGGGTGTTGTTTCTTGTGTGATAGCATCCTTTTCTTGCAACTATCCTTCAGCCACCTCAACATTCACTTGTGAAGATATTGGTTCATGTGTAACAACTTCTTCCTAAATTTCAATTTCCACATCTTCCTGAGTCTCAGCTACAGCTACTTGGATTTCAGCCATGGCTTTGACAGAGGGCTATAATACTACTAGTTCTTGTCTATCAGTGTCTTGTCCCCCCATTTCTTCATGCTACTGGAATTTCTCTTGAGTTACTTGCATATCTCCCAAAAGATGAAACTATTCCCCAAATACCTCAATGTCCCCTGATGACTGCGACTACATCTGTTCATCTTCTCCTAGCTCTACATTAGGAATTTTTTCCACCTCAGGATCAGTTGTTCTTGGTTGAAATGGAGCTTCAACAAGGATTTCTAAGGATGTTGGTTCTTGTGTAGCAACATCCCGTTATAGCTTATTTTACCTCTCTAGGTGAATCACACTTGTATGGCCTTCCCCTGTCCCTCTGCAGACTCCTTAGACCCCTTGGACCATTTTTTGTCCTTTGATGTTTCCTTGACCATCCCTATAAACATGTGAAAATTAATACACATAACTTTTAATCCCCTAAACACGTATATACGCGGGTTTAACTCCTAAAATCGCGTACATCGGTATGTGTACAAAATCCAAATCCTTTTGGAGTTTTCCTTGACATGGGTCCGACTCACTTGACTCCTGGCCTTCCATATGCCTTGATATCGCTCGGATTCGACCTTTCATTACCCATTTGAAAAGCTATATAAGGAACTCTTTGGTACATTGAAGGCATATGAGAGAAGTGAGAGCAAAGAAACTATAGTCCATTATTGCCGGAACTTGTTCTTGAGTCTGCATCCCTTTGTCCCTTGGAGCACTTTTGTGTTCTTCCCAAGCTTTCCTTTTGCTTGTGAGCTTGCTATCGAGAGATGGAGGATTGAGGTGGTGGAGGCCCAAGTGGGGGATTCAGTTTCTCTGATTCGCAGACGTGCTGATGGAGGTTGTATCCATTGTAATCTCTGATTTTATATTAATAGAAATATCTTTTCTTGTCCAATAATGTATGTTTGAATGAATATTTTATCCATGGATGATTTCAAATGCTTATACATTGTTGATTATATATGCTAGAATAGATCTAACACCAAGATATATAGTATGCTTGTCTTGTTTACTTGTTGTTGAGGAAGTGATTCATCAATTCAAGCTGAAGTTGGAAAGCTCAACAGGGATCTACTTCAACCATCTGGAATAAGGTACGAGGTCTGATCCTTTAGTGTTAGATATTTGATTTCTATTGCATATTGGAAAGGATTGATTTATGGAGTCAAGCTGTCTATTGTGGTACCCCAAGCTAGAGGAATTTCTCTCTGTAACAGAATTGGCAACTCTGCTGGGGATGTTCCTTGCTTTTATTTGGGGTTTGGGAGCACAATGTGCTTGATATTATTGACTTGCTCTTTGTTTCTCCTTGTTTATGTGTTGCATTTTATAGTATGTTCATCCATTGACAGTCCCCTTTATTGGTTTGACCGTTGGCCTGCTTTTTACCACTGCCTTCTCTGTATACGTAAGTTTTTGGCCAAAAGTCACGTACATACGCATATTTTTGGCCAAAAGTCGCATATACATGGAGGTTTTTGGCCAAAATCCATGTATACATAGGATTTTAGCCAAAAGTCGCGTATATCCGCAACTATTCTTTAAGCAATCGCGTACATCCTCCCTTTTGGTGAGTTTGATGTTGTGGGAAGTTGCTGGGTGGGTTGTGAGTGTGGTTGGGTCTTCCTTGGGTCTGATGTTGTCTGTTGGATGCTTCTTTTGTGACCAGAGACTGCTTTTTCATTTATTTTTCTTTAAAAGTAGTTTCAGTCATTTATCCTTTTTGTTTTGCCATTAGTGCATTACTCTTTTTTGTCTCAGTGTCTTGCTGGGCTTATCTTTTATACTTGCTGCAGAGACTAAGAGTTTTAGATGACTTTTATTGCATTTTCATTCTTTTATATTGAAAAATACAAAGTAGTTGCACTCTTAGTTGCATCTTAGATATGGATTTGAGGAGGTACTTTCATTGGATTGCTTGGATGAGAGTTGTGTTTAGGCTTTCATATAGGAAGGATTGCATTAGCATTTGGAAAGGAATATATATTTATTCATCTCATGTAGTGGTATACCCTATTTTTCATTTGACAAAGATTGCACTTAGCATTGTTTGTTATGGTGTGCATATTTACTTCACTGCTGAGTCATAACTTCATTAGTTGCACGATCATTTCCCTTTGAGTAATTACAGCCAATTAAAATCAACACTTAATTAAAATGAATTACACTATTTAATTTGATAGGGTTTACCAACAAGATTAGGTTTTAGGGTCTTAGAAAAGTTCATTGTGAGTAAATTCTCCAAGACCACTAAACAACAACATGTATGTGTCTGTCCAGGTGAGTATGTGTTTCTTAGGATCCTCCTCTCAAAAGGGAGTTAAGCATGAGGCAGTGTGAGCGGTTATTGATTGGGATGACCCCTAGTCATAACTGAGTAGCACCAGAGATATTTCTAGGATTGTATTCGTATCTAGGGGCTCTTTCGAGAGTTTTGGGCTTTGCTACCCTTCCCATACGGTCAATCCCGCCTGCGACTGTCTGCCTGAGCATTGATTATATTGAGGTGACCTTAGTTTCCTTACCTAGTTTATCATAGCGGGTACTTGCAGAGGTTATTTTGTAGGTGTCCCGGCTAGGTAGAGGTTGGACAACACAATCACTTTATGCGTTTAAGCTAAGGACCACTATAATTGGTTACGTACCTCCACTTGTAGTGTATGGGAGTTTCGAGCCTCTCCTAGGAGAGACATACCTGTTGCATTCGGGAGCTCACGTATCCTCCCCTTGGTTTGCTTGTATTTTGGTTGTAGATTTTCTTAGGAGTATGCTCTTTGTGCGCTAGTTGGCCTTTGGGATCATGGTTACTTGAGTATATTTATGCTCTCTTGAGTTCAGGTCCTTTTATTTTTAGCATGTCTGGTATCCTATCACCCGTCCTTAGTCCTAGTACGGACCCTGGTGTCAGACTTGGGGACATCACAGCCCCTTACCGTGCTCATAGATTTGGGAGTGGTCACATTCCGCCCTCTACTCCATTTGTGGAGTATGTTGACTCCCTTCTCTCGGTCTTTACACCAGTGCTCACCCTCACGGGGGTGGTAGTGTATGCGTGAACGTTGGGCCTACACTTTACTTTCCTTTTTATGTCCCATTGTTCACCGCATTGTTTCCTTTGGGTGCAGTTGTCATGATCATTCCTCCCTATTCCCTATAGTTTGGATTCTTTATTGATTATTTTGGGTTTTTTTGGACTAATGTGGTTGTCATGTAGGGTCCATTTTATGTACACTCTCTCCGAGGTTTCAACCCGTTCGTGCTTATCACAGGTATTATGTCTGAACTGGCATATAGGTTAGGATTTCACATCCGCTTGCATTTATGCATTGCCTTATGAACATTCCATCTGAACCTTAGGTACAAAACCATTCCATGGTATCACAGAACCTTCATGGTGTTGTTAGAAGTGATATTATGTGAATGGTAGATCTTTCCTATACATGGGTGTCCTAGTTAGCTCCCCTTTGCATTTGGTACCCATATTGAGAGTCCTCTCTTAGGTCTGGGAGTCTGTTGTATAGTATTGCCATGACTTTGAGCAAGAGCCTCATACTCTTCTTGATCTTTTGCTAGCCTATTTCCCTCAGGACTCCCTTATGTCAAGTTGTAATTTCATTATCATGAGCTTTGCCTGCCTTATTGAGCCTTACACCGACTTCCCTGACATTGAGTTTCAGCCATATAGCTTGATCTTGTCTCATGTCTAGCCATGCAGAGCCATTTTATATATCCTTTGCAACTTGATTCCCTATTTTTACCGGGAGGGGACTTTCCCCGAGTGTTGCTATCCTACACATGTATCCTTGCATTGAGCATAGGTATGTTATACTGCATGGAACTAGTTTGTTTTCCCATTATGACACTTGTCTCCTCCTAGTCTGTAACTATAAAGCAGTTTTATTCTTTTTCAAGCTTTTTAAATATTTGAAAAAGTCCAAAAAAATTAAAAAAGCCAAAAAGCTAGACAAGGAAAGATGTTATCTTTTGGCAGCTGTCGAGTCATGTCACCTTCGAATAGAGCACTATATATCACATCCATTAGTTGGGTTTATAGTTTGACTTTAGGATTTGTACTCATTTATCTGATTTTATCTCCACTGACTGGTTAAGCTTCCAGTCCCCATGGAGCCTCTATCGATGCCTCCTGTGTCACAGAGATGTCCCAGTTTTGTATATTGAGTCTATGCTACCTTTATTCAGTCACCATTTGACATTATGCTCTCGTTCGAAGGAAGTTGAAACCTGATTCAGCCATTCCTCAGTTGTCTTGACTTTGCATGTCAGCCATTCCCGGTATAGTTACTGGTTCATGCACCTTATGATAGAGTCCTTCCACATTATACAGCTTTGCTAAGTACCTCGTGTTGGATGATGGGGGATGCCTTAATGCCCTCCTTCCAGCGGATTTCATCCCATCAACTTCAGATCATTTATTCTGGGATTGGAATCTAGAGTCATTTTTTAGTGCCTTGAGACTTGCAGTCATCAGTGGCAGGTTCTCTCGCCGTCGACAATCTTTGGGAATACATCAATGTCTCCTGATCAGTGGATCCTCTCAAGTGTTCGACCTCAACACATGTATTCACACTTGTTAGTTTGCACTCTAGTACCTTGATTCCCATTTTCATTATCAATGGGTGATCTCACATCTGTTAACGGTATACATCAATGACCGGTAATTAGACAATGGACTACTATGTTCGACCTCAACACCTCTATTCACATAGTAGGACATGTACTCATAGTAGTGTGTGTAGAAGACCTTCCAAATTGGTGGCATATCTTATATGCTACCTCCTTGATCATGCCAGTGTTCATGAGATTTCAGCTCTCATGATTTGATTCTAGTTTATGTCAGACATTTACAACTATTATGGAGATCTTGATCCATTGTATATCGTCAACTATTATGGAGATCATGATCCTTTGTATATGTTCATCATGGAGATTATAATCTATGTATATTGTACGTGGCGATGACCACTTATGTGATATTTTGTATCATGCCTATTCATGGCCATTGTACTCTTATGTATCTGGGACTGCTATATGTATTTGCAGTTATGTGTAGAGTTGTATCATTGTACTATGCTGATTGGGTGGCTAGTATTCCATTTGGGATCCTTCATCACTCCACTTCTGGGATGGACTTATAATGTATTTTGGCCATCGTATGAACCCTCTGACCTCACACATTAGGGGGCGTCTATTATAGTTGATTTTACCACTCCAGGTGAATCACACTTGTATGGCCTTCCCCTGTCCCTCTGCAGACTCCTTAGACCCCTTGGACCATTTTTTGTCCTTTGATGTTTCCTTGACCATCCCTATAAACATGTGAAAATTAACACACGCGACTTTTAAACCCCTAATCATGTATATACGCGGGTTTGACCCCTAAAACCACGTACATTGAGATGTGTACAAAATCCAAATCCTTTTGGAGTTTTCCTTGACATGGATCTGACTCACTTGACTCCTGGCCTTCCATATGCCTTGATATCACCGGATTCGACCTTTCATTACCCCTTTGAAAAGATATATAAGGAACTCTTTGGTACATTGAAGGCATATGAGAGAAGTGAGAGCAAATAAACTATAGTCCATTATTGCTGGAACTTGTGCTTGAGTCTGCATCCTTTTGTCCCTTGGAGCACTTTTGTGTTCTTCCCAAGATTGCCTTTTGCTTGTGAGCTTCCTATCGAGAGATGGAGGATTGAGGTGGTGGAGGCCCAAGTGGGGGATTTAGTTTCTCCAATTCATATACGTGCCGACAAAGGTTGTATCCATTGTAATATATGATTTTATATTAATAGAAATATCTTTTCCTATCCAATAATGTATGTTTGAATGAATATTTTATCCATGGATGATTTCAAATGCTTATACATTGTTGATTATATATGCTAGAATAGATATAACACCAAGATATATATTATTCTTGTCTTGTTTACTTGTTGTTGAGAAAGTGATTCATCAATTCAAGCTGAAGTTGGAAAGCTCAATAGGGATCTACTTCAATCGTCCGAAATAAGGTACGAGGTCTGATCCTTTAGTGTTAGATATTTGATTTCTATTGCATATTGGAAAGGATTGATTTATGGAGTCAAGTTGTCTGTTGTGGTACCCCAAGCCATAGGAATTTCTCTCTGTAACACATCCTGATTGACTTCAATATCTTCCTATTGTTGGGACTCCTCCACTAGCTCTGTACCCGGAGATGGTTCCGGGGTCACAGTCAAGAATTCTAAGTTCAGATCAGGAATTACCTCAATCTCAGGTTTACCTGCTTCTTCTTGAATGGTAGATTCAACAAAAAATTCTAAAGGTGTTGGTTCTTGTTTGACAACACTTTGATTGGCTTCAATATTCCCTTTATTAGGATGATCCAACAATTTTGATGGCTGAGGCTCCAATTACTCAGCTTCTTTCAGTTCTATATCAGGGATCAGTCCTACTTCTAGTTCATCTTCTTTCCTTAATTCTACATCAGGTGCTTCTTGTTCTTCTTCAGCTGCTGGTGTAGGCTTTTGGGTGTCAAATGCATGCACTATGACTGTGTAACTTGATTGACTAAAAATTTCCCCACATGCAGGGCAGACTACTTTCTCCATTTCTTCACCCTCCTTATCAGGAGATGATCCTTATAACTAGTCTGCAGCTTCTACTAGTGTGTGTATCCTTCTCTCTACCTATTTCTTACATGCCTCCTTCCAATTCACCAATTCTTTCTGAATAAATTGCACTTCTTCCTTCAATATCCCATTTTCATACAAAATCCCCTCAATTTGAGGTTCTTCTGCAACAAGCTTTTGTGGAGCATTGTTTGTCCTAGGTATCAAAATGGGAAATTCAATGTTTTCTTCAATATCTGCCCATTTTGCTTGCGCTACTTCAGCTACTGTGACTGATATAGTTATCCTTCTCCTCACTGGTCGAGATGTTTGTATTTCTTATCTTGATCTTCTTCTCTTCCTTCGAGGTACAAGGGTTTCCAACCCTGTAGTAGATGTAGAAGGAATATTTCTTGTTTCAGCATCCTCTCTTTCCTCTGTCATCTCTGTTTCTTCTTAAATTAAATTTCCCCTCCACTCAAGAGAGGATTCGATGGTGAGGACCTCTGCGTTCTCTTTTGTCATCACAGCTACCATAGCTTCAGCTTCAACTATCGTAGCATCCAATGTTGCTCCAGCTTCAGCTTCAGTTATTGGAGCTCCCAAATTCTCTATCTCCTCCATAGGGTTTGCTACTGCTACATCCTCCACCGATTCTTCCTCTTCTTCTGATCCTGTCTCATCTCCCCTCCAACTGAATTGGAGGGACTCTTTTCCTTCTACTCTTCCTCCAATTGAACACCCAATAGAAGTGTAGGTGCCCTTACTTCCTCTCTGATTGGAATCTCAGGCAAAAGTATAGGTCCTTGGGCTATGTGAGGTTGGCCAGTAAATTTTTCCCATGTTTGGTTTCTCTGAGCTAAGGCCCTTAAGATTAAAAGTTTAATGAGGCCATGATGGGTAAGGTAAGAATATGGATGCTTAGCTGATCTTACAAATCCCACCATGTGATGTAGATCTTTAAATAGAAAAAATGGGACATTAAGTAGATTTCTGTGGCGTAAATGAGACAGCGGTGGAAACTCAGAATAATAGACAGTCTGGTACCTACCTTCACAGGTGATATACTTTTTGAGGAAGATAGCCACTTGATCCCACAGGCAAGGCAGTGACTGTAATTCTATTCCCCGCCCCGATGGACGCAATTGTTCACCTACCACCAAAAATTCATGTACTGCGGCGAAATTGGGAGTCCTTCTCCCAAACCAAGTTCTTCCTATCCATGAGAGGTCAGTAACCTCTGCTACAATCACCTCAGAAACTTCTATCCACAAATCCTTGGCCTCCAAGTGGGTTTCTGTAAGATTTAAAGCAAACTGCAGAATAGTTTCACAATGAAAACCATTGAGACATTTGAAAAACTCGGTCCAGCTCGCGACTTTGAAGATAGTGAAAACTTCAGCATTCTTTCATAATGCCTGCATGTTTGTAGGTTCATGTTGGGCTGAGATACCCATGTTATCCTTGTTTCTAAATTCCAGTATCCACTTAGCAAATTGCAGGCCCCGACAATGGAGGTTTCAGCATAGAACATGCACAAACATCGGAGGTTGGAGTTGGGAAAATTTGGAAAGTTAAGACAGTAGTAAGTATAGAATCATTGGTAAGATTTTGCCCCAAATTAGGAAAGGGTGGAGGTTGTGAAATAATATTTAGTGGCCATTAGATCGTGGGAAATGGGAAGCTAATGAAGTACGGGTGTAACGACAAATATAAAAAGGTAGGAATGATTAATTCTGTCAAATATGCTTAATGCTTAATCATGTAAATAACTAGAACCATACCTTAATAATTATAGGATGAATCATGACTTCTCAAAATAATATAGCGTGTCATGCGGCCTTCAAATTTAAACATCATTGCGTGCGTGCCACCATGATCCTTCTCTCGGTAAACCAAAAATTGTCTTGTCGATCTTGACGGAATCATAATTAAAGCTTTGAAGTGAGTCGAAATCAGCAAAATCATGGGAGACATAAATTCTAGATGAATTTGAAGGAGTTCCAACCTAAATGTGGAGAAATCTAGAGGAGTTGCAGCCACAAGCCATAGGAAAAATCATCCAAATTAGCGGAGTCATAGCTGCTAAAAAGAGTAAAAGTAGGCACAATTTTAATAGAGTCAGGGCTACGGTAACGAGAGAATGGCCAATATTTTATGGAGTTGTAGCTGTGATGAAATGAAAAAGTAGGCAAGGTCTTACGGTGTTGCAGCTGCAGAACAGGAAAATAGGCCAGGCTTTACGGTGTTGCAGCTGCGACAGAACGAAAAAGTAGGCTAGGTTTTACGTTGTTCCAGCTGTGACAGAACGGAAAAGTAGGCAAGGTATTACGATGTTGCAGCTACAAAATGGGAAAATAGGCAAGGATTTACGATGTTGCAGCTGGGGAACTGGAAAATAGGAAAGGTTTTACGGTGTTGCAGCTACAACAGGGCCAAAAAATAGGAAAATTTTGTAGACTTGCAGTTGCGACGAACTGTTCATTATTCACATTTTTCTTCTGTAAGGAGCTCTTTCAGAAAATAGAAAATTACAATAGGTGCTCATGGTCATGAGGCCCGGTCATGACCATTTCTCCTTAAGTAAATCCCTGCACAGATTCTAAAAATAAAATCAAGTGTAAAGGAAAAAACGAAAAATGAAATAAACATTAATTTATTTATGTACAAAAATTTTGTGTGGAAATTGCAGTAACTTTCTAAAGATTGATAGGGGTAGAGAAATATTCTTGCCCTTGTTCCAAATGGTATCTTGGATAAGCTGCAATCTGTGAAACAAACACGTCCCTTGAAATTGGCTTATGATACAATCGCAACATGTGACCGTTAGCAAATAATGGTGCATGATTCTCATCAATGGTAACCAGGAAGACTATACCATTGTTGAATACTCTGTCTATCAAATATAGGCCTAACCATCTTGTGTGTAGCTTACCTTTAAAGTCCCTTTGAATCTGGAATCATATAATAGTGCCCAGTCTCCCTCATAGAAGACTCGCTTCTTGATGAACCGATCGTGCCAATTGGATCTCTATTACTGAATTAATGATGTCTGATCCCCATCAGCTATGCGTTTTTCCTCAAGTTCTTTCAATTGATTCAATCTATTCCTCTAGGCTTTAGTTACATCTAATTTTACCTCCATGGATGTCTTCAAGGTTTTGATTTCAAATTCAATGGGAAAGTTTGTGCTCTTGCCATACACCAAGTCATAAGGGGAGAAACCTGTAGTATTGCACCACATAGTGCAATACGCCCACAGTGCTTCCGGAAGTCTGTCAGCCCAATCTCTGCGATGGCTCCTAACTATTTTGGTGAGGATAGCTTCAATAACTTTATTGGTGCTTTCCACCTGGCCATTGACCTAGGGATGGTAAGGTGAAGTTATCCTATGCTGAATATGGTACTTCTGTAGCAAAGATTCAAATTTATGTGACACAAATTGCAGTCTTCCATCTGTGATTACTTCCTTGGGTATACCAAAACGAGTAAATATTTCTCCATACAGGAAATATATTACATCCTGGTCATTGGCTTTCGCCAAAGCCACAACTTCTACCCATTTTGTCATGTATTCTATGCAAACTAAAATGTAGGCTTTCTGTTTTGAAAGAGGATTGATAGGCCCAACGAAATCTAAGTCCCATCTATCAAAAGGTTCCACCACCAACTATGGTAGAAGAGGCATTTCGTCCAATCTATTAGGTTGGCCCATTCTTTGACAGCTGTCACAAGACTGGACATACTTCTTGGCATCCCTGAAAAATGTTGGCCAATAATAACCCATTCTCAACACCTTATGACCTATTTTCCTGTCTTTAAAATGTCCCCCACATGGCTCATCATGACATGCCTTCAAGATATGGAAGACTTCATCCTCCCTTACACATATTCGGATCTCAAGATCAAGACCTGTCTAGAAAACATGACCATCTATCCAGCAATGCCTGGCACTTTGTTGAATAATATTCCTTTTCTCTCTTTTTGACAAGTGTGTCGGAAGCTTAATTGTAGCCAAGTAGTTAGCAACATCTTCATACCAAGGGGAATGAGCTGAAACTGCAAACAAGTGTTCATCTGGGAAAGAATCCTCAACTGGTAAGATGTCATCACTGTTAGTAAAACGAGATAAATAATTAGCAACAACATTTTCTTTCCTAGGCCTGTCAATAATAGTAATATCAAACTCCTATAATAGTAACAGCCATCTAGTTATCCTATCATTTGTAACTGGTTTGTTCGTTAGATACTTGATGACTAAGTGGTCAGTGTGTACAAGGGTGGGATATCCAGTGATGTAGTGTCTAAATTTGTTAATGGAGTAAAAAATGGCTAAAAATTCCTTCTTTGTAATAGTATAATTGAGTTCAATAAGGGCCAAGTTTTTACTGATGTAATAAATTGCATAGGGTGCTTGACCATCCTACTGACCTAATACTGCTCCAATGGAAGTGTCAGAGGCATCTGAAGAAATGTGGAAAGGAAGATCCCACTTGGGACCCCTTAAGATAGGAGCTATGGACAGCCTCTTCTTAAGTTCAGTGAACCCTGTCTGGCACACATCATTCCAAATAAATTGTACATCCTTCATCAATAAGGTAAATAAAGGAGAAGCTAGTTTGGAAAAATTCTCTATAAATCTTCTATAATAACCAACATGTCCTAAAAATCTACGTACCTATTTTTGTGTTCTAGGAATGGGTATGTTTTCAATCACCGTAATTTTGGATGGATCTACCTGGATACCATTAGCAAAGATAAAGTGCCCCAGCACTACACCTTCGCTTGTCATCATATGGCACTTTTTAGTACTTAAAGGTGGCTGGGTTTGCTCAAAGCGTGTTAAAACCTTCTCCAAGTTTTCTGGTGCCTCTTCAAAGTCACTGCCATAAGGGTTAAAATCATCCATGAAAATATCCATTCTATCATTAACCATTTCTGAAAAGATGCCAATCACAACTCTCTGAACAGTGGCTGGTGCATTGCATAAACCGAAGGGGAGTACCTTGTATGTAAAGGTACCCCAGGGGTAGGTGAAGGTGTTTTTTTCCTGGTCCTCAGGAGCAATCTGGATTTGATTGTACCCCCTAAACCCATCCATAAAGGAGAATAACTTCTTCCTAGACAAGGTATCAAGTACTTGGTCGATGAAAGGCATAGAAAAGTGGTATTTCTGTGTTGCCTTGTTCAGCTCTCTGTAATCCACGCAAACTCTCCATTTACCATTCTTCTTGGGTAATATCACAAGTGGAGAAAACCACTCGCTATCTAAGATTGGGTATATAAACCCTGCTTCCAAGAGTTTTTAAATTTCCTCCTTCACTATGTCCCTAAGATTGGGGTTCATCCTTTGTTGTGGCTGGTACACGGGCCGAGAGTCACTCTTGATATAAATGTGGTGGGTGCAAAGATTAGAAGGGATACCCTTCATGTCTGTGTACTCCCAAGCGAATGCCCCCTTATGCTTTTTCAAGAGAGTTATTACGTGTCCCTGTTCATCAAGATTAAGATTGGGATTGATATTCAGGGTTTTTCCCAGCTCTATCTCTACTGGAACACTTTTCAATTTTTTCAACACTGGAATTATGTGAGTGTCACTGAATAATGTCTCCTCTATGATATTTTCTTGCTCTTCATCACATAGAGTACTATTCAGGATCTGATAAATTTTTTTGTTGACATAAGTGGGCTCACTAAGGAAATTACTAATGGCATCATCCTCTGTTTCATCCTTAAAAATCAAGGCCTTCCCTATCGTTAACAGTGGCTAAGCACCCTCCTCTTCCTATAGCTCCATCCAAAATGGATTTTTGGCTTCTAGACTAGGTTGAGCTAGAGGATACATGGTAAGGTTCTTTGTTTCAGTCCCATCTGATATGGTCATAGACCCTGATCGATAGCTGATGCAAGCATATTCTGTAGCTAACTAGGGTCTTCCTAGGATCAGCAGGTGTCCTCCTAGCTACGACTTGGGTTGTAAAACCAAGAAGTCAGCTAAGTACTCCCACGAATCAATTGAGATGATGAGGTCATCCAAGATTCCCTCGAGTTTGGTAGTGGACCTATCTACCAGTTCTAAAACAGTAGGGGTTGGCCTGAGATTGGTGAGCCCATGTTTTCGTACAGTTTCTATGGTCATGACATTAATAGCTACACCTAAATCTACCAGTACATTTGGTATCTATGTGTTCCCAATCTACACAATGATAGTGGGGTTCCCAGGATCGTCGTATTTGGATAGGAGGGTTTTTCCCATTATCAATTTAGATAATTTCCCTATGACATGGACAGTGGAAGGATCCTTGGGTTTTCTACCTGGTTTTATTATACATGGATCCCAGATAGTTCTGGCATAGATAGGCGCATAATGAAGGGCCTGCAGCAGTGGAATTTTGACATAGAGGTTTTTCAACTCTCTTAAGAGGTTAAATTGAGGTTGTTCCACTGCCTTCTGTAGTGTCATTCTTCCATGATATGGTGGTTCTCTAATCAGTTGTCTAGGCTATGTGTTAATAGATGTTTCTTCTTGTGTTTCATCTAGTGTCTCGGTAGGAATTTTAGCGTCCTCAATAATGGGGATTGTTGTGTTGGATAAGTACTGCTGGTTCATCCTTTCTTCAGATGCAGAGAATGGAACATCCTCAATGACCAAAGGCTCCACTACCCTCCCTGATCGTAAGCGGATGTTGTTACAGGGAACTGGAGTAATGGAGTAAGCAGGCATGTTGGCAGTCTCAAACAGGTGGACAACTTTATTGTTTGGCTTGGGGTTAGGTTGAGTAGGCAGCTACGGTCATATAGGTGTATTGGGTGCAACATTGTTCTGGAGTTGCAACTTAGGTTGTTGGTACTGCTGATACAGATGAGGGTATTGTTGAGGAGGGTATGGTTGATGGGGGAACTGTTGTTGTGGAAACTATTGGGGAGGTTGGCTATGGGGAAACTGGTTTCCTGGATGGAAGTTCCTCCACCCAGGAGACCAATAATTTTGTTGGTTTGGTGGTTGTGTCCAAGAGCTCCAGGAGTTGAAATTTTGTGTAGGAGGTTGAGAAGGATACCATTGATGGTTGGAATAAGATGAAGGGAATTGTGTATTCATGTGATGCATATTGTTCCAATTATTCATGTTATTCAAAAATGGAAACGAGTCTGGAGTCATACCTTGGTTTCGAGGCTGCCAAGGCTTTTTCTGGGCAATGAAGTAGGTTGGTTCCACGTCTAGAGTTGATTCCTGCAGGACTGCCTTTAGTTGAGGTAGTGAGGGGCACTCCTTTGTATCATGGTTCAGTTCATGGAGCTGACATACTTCTACTTTGTTGAGTGGGAACTACTTCAGGGGATGTTTCTTCCTACATTTAGGCAGAATACACTGAGTGTTAGAGCCTCTACTGCTTGTTTCTGCTTTTCCCTTAGGACATCTATTTCTGAGGAGATGGAGCTCAGCATTTCTGTTTTGAAGTTCTCGAGAAGGTTACCTATTTCTACTCGGGTAGATCCTCCATTAGATGAATTCTGTCTTCTATGGAAGACATCTCATTCTAATTTATCCCGTTTGTTGTTCCTGGAAAATCCTCTGGAATACCTTTTGCACAATTCAACAATCTTTTCAAAAGGTTCCCTTGATATGTCCCCCTTTCCTAGCAGGTTCAACATGTCTAGGAAGTATTCCCTAATCCCACAAAGTAGGATTATCTTGAGCACATCTAACCCCATATTAGTTTGTCCAGCTCTCTGCACATTGTACAAAATCCTCTCAACAAAATCCTCCAAGCTTTCTTCATCCCTTTGTACCATCTTGAACAATTATTCTCTTTTATCTTTGGTGTTGCATTACTCCTGGTATTCATTTAGGAACACCTATTTCATTTGGTCCCAGGTGGTGACAGTTCCACCACCCAGGCTCATGAACCAACGCATCGCATTATCCTTCAAAGTAGCAGGGAAACGTTTTAACTTATGCTCGCTGGAAGTGTAATCATAACTGCAATAGAGGATGTCAAACTCGAAAAGGAATTCATCCAGAGCCTCTATGGCTTTTCCATCAAAATGAGGTAAAAATGATGGTGATATGTTTTTCATGGGGCTAGTCCCTATGGCTGTTGAATGGGGAACTGGAGTGTGGCAACTGTCCCCTCAGGCGGGGGATCATCTTCATTATGATGATTTCCCCCCATCGCCTCTTTATGATATTCTGGCTCGCATTTTTTATTCATATTTTCTTCTGCTCTCTCCTCTTTGTGCTTCCATTGATCGTCTCGCTTCGGATGGAACTGTGTCCACTCCTCTTTTGTCACCACCTTCCTGTTAATGTGATAAATCATGTCTCGATCAGCTGATCCCATAGTACTTAACTCTGTCTTCCTCCGCAGGGAGACCTGAGGGTGTCACATCTTCTCCTGTGTTCTCCTCTATGGAAACTGATGCTTCCACTGTGGGAGTAATTGGGCTTCTTCTGATGGAGGACCCCTGATGACGAGCTTCAGTAGAGGAATTGGTTCTGAAAACTAGATCGTCAATGAATGTTCTTCTTCCCAAGGTTGGATTTCTTCCATGACCTCAACCACCTGCAATGTTATTATTATGGGGAGTTCTTGGGGTTATAGCAATTTCACGTTGTACCCTTCTCGTATTCATGCAACCCAAAACATACAAACTTAAAAACTGAATTAAAATGAATGGATGCAACTACTATGGTTTCTAATAATTATCTTCCCCGGCAACGGCACCAAAATGTTGGGCACTCTATATGCAAGTTAATAAAGCCAACATACAGAATGTTCAATATAAATTTTCAACCTAAGAAATTATTTTTATTGCAAAGATAATTTACACTATCTGTGGTTAAACACTAAGTAGCTGATGCTGTTGAATGAACTATCCTACCTATCTGTTCAACCAAACTCTTCCCATAATTAACCTAATCTAAATAACCTTCCTAAGAATGCAGAATTGTAATTACCTTCCTACAACTTTGATCTAGAAATGAAAGATTCAGGAAATAGACATCTAGACTTACTTTTGCAGAAAGTTAAATCCTAATTTACCAAGCCATATGAGGATCCATTATAACTATCTCGGTTCAACTTAATCTAAGAATCAGAAATGCATAAATTGAACTCAACAATTATAACTATAAATGGACTGAATTAGCAAGACTCAAGAAAGACAACAATTGAAAGAAACTAGGGATGAGCTTGACTATTACAGCTATCACACAAGTGCATAAAATAAATTAACCTACATAGTTGATTGTCACACCACTCTGCTGTAGCTTACAGGAAATGCAATTACTAATCATTCCAGGAAACACACAATGAATCATTACTGTTGCAGCTATTATAAGAGAATGCATCTACTACAGCATCCACACCACACGACAGAAAAGATAAATACATAATTAACTCATAAATATCCATGGGAAGGTGGGCCTAGCCTTTGAACAGAGACGTCGAAGACTAACACAAGTTAAAACACATAAATCTGAAGAATCCTGCTCCTTGTATTAGATGATGGAATGAAAGTATAGTCTCTGTCACAACTTATACAATATGATCAATTATTTTCCAACCCTCAGCTCTGAATAGTTCCTAATATTTATACATCAATATTCATAACTTCTACCCACTAATATCAGGCAGCCATGAAGATCTACAATCTTCAGGATTCCCTATTACAACGTGTTGTTACAGCTGTGGGTGAAATAGAAGCAAGGAATATAGGAAGTATGTTTCTTTAGCCGATGATGAACTAACATAAACCATTTAATAAAGACTCTGTCAGTTGCAGCTACCCTTGAATAATGGCACGCTGCTGAGGCTGAGTCTGTTGCATCCTTGCCTATTGGAGCTTGCATGGAATGAGGATCTTTGACTGTGTTTCACCTGTAAATATGGAGTCCATAGGTACAGCTAGAAATGGATGTTCACCTCTTCTAGAAACCACTCGGCCTGATACACCTGTATCCTTCACATATTGAACTATCTTCATAAAGTCTCAATTTGTTAGCATAATTCAAGAGGCAAAGCCCTGTTTATAACAATCATAAGTATTAATAAGATAAAACAATAAGTAATCATACCAATAAGGAATCAGGGATCGAACGAAGGAATAACATCTGTTTGGTGCATAAAATGGAGTAGGATAAGTAAAAAAGGGTATGATAAGTGTGGTAAAAAAGGGGTCATTTCTGGGCCCAACATGATTGTGGGAAGAAACATAAGAAAAATGAGTTCCCACTGAATCCCATACACGTCGATGCTAAAAAATCTAAATGTTTTGGTATATTCCTTGATACACACCCTACAGATAATTTTCCTTACTTAGGATATCTAAAATCCAACCTATATGAACCATCAATTACAACATAACCTATCTATTACATCAATCCTAGGAGGCCAATATTCAAGACACCCTTTCAACAACCTTATAGTCATCCACATTAATCAAATCTCCAAGGACAACTATCTTACTAGAACTATGTCCCCCCTTATAAATGACTTTATAATCAACAAACATTTCATCCCACCTACCCATAACCAAACCCATATGGCCAATAGTCTTACCCTACACTTGATTGGGCACCAACTATGCAGAATCTATGGCAGAACCCTCAACCTATACCTCCTGCATATGGATAGAACTTTCCTACCACTGGATAGAGGCAAAAAATATTAGGATTTATAATCCTCCCTTGTCCAGACTTGTCTTTTAGATTATATTTTCCTAACATAGGAGTCATTAATTAATATTGGGTCCACTAGCACCATTGGGCCCACTTGGGATATTCGTGCCACTAGTACCAGACACTAGAGTGTGGGGAACAAATATATAGGTTAACTGCAACTGACTACACCTTCATGCATCAGTTTATGTGTCTCTGAGACCAATCCCTACAATTTAGGATCCACTGGGAGTGACAACAGCAACCTCCTTCAGTTGTTGGTAGTTGGTAACTAGTTAAGCTAAGCTATGCTCCAGTTGCATTCAATTAGATGTCCTCTAGTTCAGTGCTAGTCTTGCATGGTTGCATGTGGGTAGGCGCCTATTCTCACCTACTTATCACATACCACATTAGTTTAACTAGTTTAACTGACCAAGAGACCGAATTAAACATCTGGAGTTAGCCTAGTGAGCTCCAATAATGATTTAGACACTTCTAGTTAGCCATGAATTCAAGTTGAGTTGGTAGATTTGAATGATATCCACATTATTATAATTCTCCTTTATGTAACACTATTGTATACTACTGAATTAATCAAATTTGTACTGTAATTATACTAAGTAATTCTTATCCATTTTCTGTGAAATTTGTCTTGTTCAGTGTGTATTTTTCATTCCATTACACTGCATAATAATACAATTCAATTGCACTAATTTCCTGAAGATCAATGGGAAAATAATTTAACATGGTATCAGAACCTATACAGGAAACAAGTAATTTTGTCCAATCTCCATTGTACACCAGAAGCATCTGGGTTTCCGCATAAGTCCTACAAAGTGTGCATTGCTAACTCTGGATTCGTCTAGAGAATTCTTTGCAGGTGTGAAAGACCCTGAGAAAGTGTACATGTCGAGATGGAAGGCTTGATTCTGACAGATTGTGATTTTTTTTTGTTTTGTAGTGATATTTTGTAGGTATAACTTCATATGGATTTGAGAGTACCAGTTCCTCTTCTTACTCCATTCACAAAATATTCAGAATGGAAATTGAAGATGATTTCATATCTAAGGAGACAAGGTCTCTATGAGGTATCTATTGGAATTGGTAAAGAGTCTTATTAATATTAGAATGACTAGATAAATTCCAGTGATATAGATTTTGGAACAATATGTCTGGCCTTTTCTCCAAGCTTGCGCTACCTTATTGATTCTGGTGAATACCCAAAGGATCTATGGACATAATTGGATAGAACCTTTGGCAAGCACAATGAGGATCATTATATAATTTTGGAGAGCACACCTAACACCACAAGAGTTATTTATTCAAAATTATCAACCTCTATTCTCTCTAATGAAGTTGTTCAAGATGAAGAATAAGCAGAATCTTCCACACAGTCAATTCGAATTGAAGAAAGTCTCCTTAGAGTGACTCCTCCTGCTACTCCAGAATTTTATGAGATCTATGATACCTCATCTTCTCAAATGGATGATCCAGAAGAATACATTCGAATATCTGTTATAGAATAAAAACTCTTTTTCCATTATATGCAAACATTCTCCAGTTATTCTTCTATTTTAAATTGTGTGCATAGTTTACCAGTGATTGCTTCAAAAAATGAAGAGGAATTCGATTCCTCTCTCTCTGATGTTGTCGCTGGTGTGAATACAAGTAATACCTTGGATTTTTTGTAAATAATATCAGATTGTATGATTTATCCATTCACTCTCATTTATCTAGAGCTTCTAACAAATTCCTACATGCTTGCATGCACAAATACTCAGAGTTTTGTTGAAGAAGGAGAAAATTATGCATCTACCATCTTGGTGGACCACTTGGAACCATTGTTCCACACTCTTGGATTTGATATGAACTTATTTGGATATTATATGATATTATTTGGTTCATTTTTGAAGTTTCAAGAGCCTCCAGCAATACTTGTAGTTCTTCTCATCAATTTTGGTGTGAAAAATCAAGTACCAAAAGTCTCTTTCAAAATTATTGTTGGGGATTTGATGTCAGTTTTCTCTCATGAGTTTGATGATATTATACTTTGTGAATATTTGGATATTTTCTAAATAATATCATATTTTAGGAGTGATCCATTCACTCTCATTGATCTTGAGCTTCTAGGAAATTCCTACATGATTGAATGGACTGTTAGGATATTTAGACACTTAGGAGTTAGTTAAGCTCAACTTGTGATAATATATCGGTTCGATAAAGTGTGTTTCTTTAGTATGAATTTGTAAATATCTAATCCGATGATCAGGATATGTTCTAGACATAGAGTGATCCGATGGTTCATCTTCTCTTAGATCATACCTACCCTTGATCTGTGGCTTAACACCCGATTGGTCCATGATATCTATTTAAAGAGCATGGAGGGTCCTTGGCTAGTTAATGGATTATGAGAAGCTCATTTGTAACTTTATTTCTTTTTCATAATAAACTGCCTCAAGTAGCTATTTGGCTGGGGCCGTGGAGTGTTTCCCTCTTGAGGGTTTAAACCACGTCAAAAAAATGGTGTGTCAATCTATGATATTTTTGTGTGAGTGGCTTCTCTAGGTGTTCGGTCTTTTGGGAGTACCTTGTGTACCCAAACATGCACCAATACTCAGAGTTTTGAAGAAGGAGAAAATTGTGCATATACCATCTCGGTGGAGCACTTGGATTTCTTCCACATTCTTGTATCTGATATGAACTTATTTGGATATGATATGATGTTATTTGGTTCAATTTTTAAGTTTCAAGAGCCTCCAGTCATGCTTGTAGTTGTTCTCATCAATTTTGGTGTGAAAAATCAAGTACCGTAAGTCTCTTTCAAAATTGTTGTTGGGGATTTGATGTCGGTTTTCTCTCATGAGTTTGTTGATATTATATTTTGTGGATCATTGGTTATTTTCGAAGCTATATAATATTATGGAGCTTAATAATTCACTCTCCACAGTCCCGGGGATTCTCTACCTTTCTTTTGATCACATGCTCATCTCGTCACAGAACTAGTAAGGATGGAGACATTCTGCATTTGCCTGGACAGTTGCTCCTAACACTTGGAGATGATTTTACCTCACATGGTTTGATGTTCAAGGATGTCATATATTAGTTTCTTGGGTTTTTCTCACATGGTTCGAAGTCTCAATAAATTTTTATCTCTCATTGGTTGATCTCAATTGCTCTACATGGGTCCAGTTTTCATCTTGCAGTTGTCTATGTTCCTAATTCAGTTGAGAATTTTCTTCTTCTTCCAAAGAGGAAAATTCCTCCAGACATAATCATTTACTTTGGAGAGGTTCATTCACATGCACAGTCTTAGGATGTTGCTTCATAGAAGAACCAAGATACTGCATAGTGCTGCAAATTGCAGCAAAATTTTTACAAGTTTTTAGCTTGTTTTTTCCTGATTCACTGCTTATTTTGAGGGGGGGGGGGGGCGTTCCCATGATGTTTTCCCCTATTTTCTTGGTTTATTAAGCATATTTTTTTAATTCTTTTAGATTGTAAGGGTGACTTTTGGCCTTGTTTCCAGGGCCCACAATTGTCCAAGTTAGGATTAATGGGGGGTGTCCGGATTTATAATCCTCCCTTGTCCATACTTGTGTATTAGATTATATTTTCCTAACATAGGAGTCGTTAATTAATATTGGGTCCAATAGAACCATTGGGTCCACTTGGGCTATTGGTTCCATTAGTACCCATCACTGGAGTGTGGGGAACACATGTAGAGGTTAACTGCAACTGACTGCACCTTTATGCATCAGTTTATGTGCCTATGAGACCAATCCCTACAATTTAGGACCCACTGGGAGTGACACCACCAACCTCCTTCAGTTGTTGGTAGTTAGTAACTAGTTAATCTAAGCTATGTTCCAATTACATTCAATTAGATGTCCACTAGTTCAGTTAGCACTAGTCTTGTATGGTTGCATGTGGGTAGGTGCCTATTCTCACCTACTTCTCACCTACCACATTAGTTTAACTGGTTTAATTGACAGAGATACTGAATTAGACATATGGGATTAGTTTAGTGAGCTCTGATAGTGATTTAGACACTTCTAGTTAGCCATGCAGTCAGATTGAGTTGGCAGATTCGAATCATATCCACATGTTTCAAATTCTCCTTTGTGTAACACTATTGTATACTGTTGGAATTAATGACATTTATACTGTAATTATACTGAGTAATTCTTATCCATTTTCTATGAAATTTGTCTTGTTCAGTGTGTATTTTTCATTCCATTACACTGCATAATAATACAATTCAATTGAACTCATTGCCTAAAGATCAATGGAACAATAATTTAACAACAACAAAAACGATAAGTACCCACTCGTATGCCTCCCCCAATGACCAATGTTATGTAGCCACAAGTTCAAAATCCTAATACTTCGATACCAAGGCCACCCATGCTAACCAATCCTAATTTGAACCCTAACGATAGGAGATTCCAACCTACATACGCTACCGAAGTGGCCAACTATCCATCATATTCTTTAGACACCATAGAAATAAATCAATTAAATTTGCGTTTTGAAAAAATCATAACACAACCAACAAATGAACCAGAGGAACAATCATATAACCTCTTTCTCCCTCAAAACATAGTATGCTAGAAGATGAACCTGTGGAAAAAGATTCCAAAGTATAAGAACAACCTATTGCAGATCCACCATCTCTTAATCCTCCTTTCCCATAAAGGTTACAATCCAAACGAATTGAGAAACTTGAAAACCCTATACTGGACAAGCTTAAGAATTTGTCTGTTAAAATTCCCCTTATGCGGGGTATTAAGGAAATCCCTATATATAACCAATACCTTAGAGATACCTGCATAAAAAGGACAGGAAGGAAACTGAAGGACCTTGTATCTATCAATGTTGTAGGGCAATTGGAAAACCGCATGCTAGGAAGAGTTGTTAACCCAAAATATGACGACTCAGGAAGTCCAATAGTCGACGTCTGCATAACAGGTAATCTAATATCTAAAACTATCATTGACCTAGGGGAATCCATAAAATTAATGACTCAAGCTACCATGATAAAATTTGACATTCAAAATCTGTTAAGACAAACTACTACATTTCTATAACTTTTAGATACCTCTACAGTTTATCCTGATGGCATATTGGAAAACATTGTCTGGTAACCATGGATACATAGTGGTATCCTATAGATTTTATTGTTATCCACACCAAGGATAAACTTAGTGGATACCCCCTCATACTTGGGATACAGTGTCTTGCAACAACAAATGCATACATAGGTTGTAGATAAGGCAATATGACTATCACTAATGGGTTAGAGACAATGACCTTAAGCCTTTATCCTCTTTCCAGACCTCATTCTAATATTGAAAATACTCCTTGGTGATTCAATGCAAATGATTTTGATCATCCTATCAACCCTATTTTAACTATTAATACTTCCTTGGAACTCAAGACTCCCCAAGAAGATAAAACCATCTCTATCTTTATCCAAAATCTCTATGATAGCTCTATCTCTTTTGGAGAATACCATGCCATTTATTATTTGGAGATTATAGGGAAAAAGGGAACCTTATGGAAAACATTTGTCTTGTGGAACAAATAAAGGAAACCACCAAAACCATAGAGATCACTCCTAACATAACATTGAAATTTAGTGACCTTTCAACACCTAAACAAGAGAAAAAACTAATCCAAATACTCACTAAATATCAGACAACATTGGCATGAAGTTATCCAGATATGAAGTGGGTGAACCCAAACATTTGCGAACTCCATATATACATTGAGGATGATGCCACTCCTATTAGAAAACCACAACATAGAATGAATCCAACTTTAAGGGATATTGTCAAAATAGAACTGCAAAAACTCCTCGAAGTAGGATTCAACTACCCAATATCTGATATGAATGGGTATCACCGCTTGTAATTGTTCCAAAAAAGGGAGGTAAATGGAGAGTATGTATAGACTAAAGAGAACTGAACAAGGCCAAAAATAAACATCACTTTTCGCTACCATTTATTGACTAGGTGTTAGATACCATAGAAGGGAAGAATTTTTTCTCATTCCTAGACAATTTTAGTGGATATAACCAGATACAAATCCATATGGCATACCAAGACAAAACCACATTCACTTGTCCATGAGGAACTTTTTATTATAGAGTTCTTCCTTAACAAGGTCATCACGATTGGGTATGAATATGGAAAGTTGCTAAAGTTGAAGGGTCATTTTGAAACAATTCAAAATTTTTCCTATATGTCTTAGCTTACAGAAGGTAATTTGTCATCCAATTCATTGCAGCATGCAAGATTTGGTCACTTGAATTATAACACTATTCGTTTGTTAAGAAATAATGGTGTATATGGTTTTCCTACTATTCCTAAGCAAAGGAACAAATCTACTGCATATATTCTAGGAAAACATAGAAAGCATCCTTTTCAAGAGTCTAAAATCAAAACATGTAGAAAGTTAGAACTGGTTCATTCTGAATTATGTGGCCCCATGCCAATTCCTTCTGCAAATGGTAATAAGTACCTCATGACCTTTGTTGATGATTATTATAGAATGTGTTGGTTATACTTATTGAAGACAAAGTTTGAAGCTTTTCAAACATTCAAGAACTTTCATGCATGGAAAGAGAATAAATTACAAGCACGTAATGGTACAATGCATTCATATCATGGTAAATAATACACCTCTAATGAATTTGAAGATTATATTTCCAAACATAGATTTAAACATCAAACTACAATTCCTTATAATCCTCAACAAAATGGTGTAGCAGAAAGGTTGAATAGAACATTAATGAATATGGCAAGATCAATGATGTTCTTCAAGAATGTGAAACTGATGTTTTGGGGTGATGCATTAGCATGTGAAACATATTTGAGAAACAAAATTCCATCTCATGCTATTGAATACAAGACTCTACATGAAATTTGGTTTGGCCACCTTCCTTCGGTTATGCATCTTGGATTTTTTTGTTCCACTTGTTATGCCTTGCTAGCAAAGGATCAAAGAAACAAACTTGGTGTGAGAAGTAGAAGATGTATTTTCTTGGGGTGTTCAGACACTTCCAAGGCATACCGTCTTTATGATGAGGTAAACAAGAATTTTTTTTGTTTCCATAGATGTCATTTTTCTTGAAACTAATAAAAATGACAAGTCTATTGAAAGGCAACTTGATCGTGTGGATAAGTTTTCTCATCTAAAGACATATTATGAATTTGATAATGAAATTCCAAATCTTGAAGGGGAAATTCCAATATTGGATCAAGATCAATATTTGGAATTTCATTTTGAAGCACCGACACCCCCTCATGAAGAAACTCATGAAGAATAAGTTCCCACCACTTCATTTGAACAGGATGATGTTATTAAGAGGATTGGAAGATTGAACCTTGAAGAGAATGAAGCACCTCTAGCTAATCAACCTGGACCTTCAAAGAAGATTCAAAAATGGGCCATAACGATACTTGAAATTTTACATCCAAATGAAGTTGAAAAGACAGGAACGAGAAACTCAACAAGACAAGATGATGGAGGAGAAGCAGATAACTTAGGTGATGACATGGATGTATCATTTGATTGTGAATTGAATTTATCTGTTAATTTTGAACCAGCTTCCTTTATAGAAGTTGATGCATGTAATGAATGGAAAGAAGCTATGAAAAATGAATATGATGCCCTCATAAATAATGTAACCTGGAAGCTAGTTGAACCTCCACTTGGAACCAAACAATTGGTTGCAAGTGGGTATACAAGAACAAATAGAACTCATATGGATCACTTGAAAAACACGAAGCAAGGTTTGTGGAAAAAGGCTATGCACAAAAAGGAGTTGACTATGAATAAACATTCTCCCCCACAACAAAATGGGCTACCATCCTCACTTTTCCCTCCATGGCAGCACAAAATGGGTGGAAATTCCACCAAATGGATGTAAAAACTACTTTCTTGAAAGGATACGTGAAAGACAATGTTTTCATGTCTCAACCTGAAGGTTTTGTTGTGAAGGGACAAGAAAACAAGGTATGAAAGCTTGTCAAATCCTTGTATGGCCTAAAACAAGCACCATGAGCATGGTATGAAAATCTAATCGAGCATCTTCTAAATCTAACTTTCAAGCATTATAATCTTGATGATGCAACATTGTTTGTGAAGAAAGTTGGAATATCTATTGTATTTGTTGTAGTATGTGTAGATTACCTTTTGATGACCGGGAACAATGAAGATTATATAGCATCCATAAAGAAAGATATGATTTTTTTTTAAATGAATGATTTGGGACATCTTCATTATTACTTAGGAATTGAAGTAACTCAACATCTTAAGTACATAGTCATATCTCAGAAAAAGTATGTTGGAGAATTATTGAATAGATTTTGCATGACATAATGCAACCCTCTCTCAACTCCAATGGAACAAAAATTGAATCTTACATCAAGTGAAGGAAAAGAATTAGAGGATGCAACAAAGTACCAATAGCTTGTAAGAAGCCTTATCTATCTTACCACTACCAGACCAAATATTTATTCCAGTGTTGGCATTCTTTCCAGATACATGCACAAACCTTGTGAAGTACATTGGTTTGTAGCAAAAGGAGTTCTAAGGTACTGGAATGGGACTCAAGACTTTGGACTCAAGTACAATAAGGTGGAAGACTTCAAACTCATTGGGTACAATGATTCAAACTTTGATGGTGCCACAATGATTCTTGGATATCAACTATTTCATGGAGATCACACAAATAGTAAGTTCCAACAGATTTGACAATATAAGCATGCAGTTGTAGAAGCAACAAAGGAGATTGTGTGGATTAGGAATATAATTGAATATTTGTAGGAGAAGTGATAAAATTACACTCCCTTACTGATTGACAACACTTCTATAATCAAGTTGGCCAAGAAACCAGATTCCATGATCGAACCAAGCACATAAACACAAAGTACCATCTGATTCAACATCATGTAGAGGCCAAGACAGATCATCTACAACATTGTTCCACAAATGAGTAAATTGTCGACATCTTCACCAAAGCTCTTGGATGAGAAAAGTTTGAAAGGTTTAGAACCATGCTCGAACTCACAAAGATCCCTTAGGATTAAGAGGGGGAATGTTGGATACTTAATCCTCAGATTCTGGTTCCATACGTAAATATTGTAAATATATTTTTTGAATGTGAATATTCATGTATGAATATGAAGAGGTTGGTTAGAAGTGGAATCACAACTGCCATATGCATTGTATAAATAAATGCATTTTCCAATGAATTAATTGAATCAAGAGTTATTCAATCCTACACAATTGAACATTAATATTCCATGTGATAATTAAATTAAGTTTATTTAAAAGAATGAATCAATGATTACATACCTTTGATGCACGTTTTTATGGGATGGATTCTCCTATGATGCAATTATGCCCATTTCTTTTACCATTTATTTGTACACTTTGTAAGACATCCCTAGTGGCATATTTTGCATTTCCCCTTATTTGTCCTTTTGAATTTTCATAACCTTCCTAAAAACCAAAAAGCAGAGTATTTTTTTAATCATCATAAAAGTAAATATAGAAAAAAAACATTTGATCATTTTTGGTACATTTTTTTGTACAGAAACAGGTAATTTGATTGTATTAAAAGGCTAATACAAGATCAGCAAAAAAGAGCCATTACAATAAGACTATCCCGCCATTACAATAAGACTATCCCAAACGAGAGGGGGTGTCTGAAAGGTATGGAAACTGTTGAAAGAACCATACACAATCATCCAAATATATCCATGGAGACTTTCTTACATCATTAAAATAACTATTGTAGATCCGAATGTATTGGCCAAGAGCTAGCAAGAAAAATAACACAACACAAGGAAACTAAAATCAATAAACTAAAAATAGAGAAAGTTTAAGCAGTAAGTTTCTAAACTGACTTCACTTATTCCAAATGGTCATCTGTACCTTGAGAGATAATTTATGGGACAAAGGGTTGATGGAGTAAGCCCACAAATTCCATGATGTGAAATAGATCCAAATTGTGGGGAGACCAGAGCACAACAGACAAATCCAAATTTTCATACTTGTGCATAGGGAGATCCGCATTTAACTTCGGCATCCCAAAAGAAAGAAAGGTGAACTCCTTAGATAAATTGTCAGCAAGACAATTGAGATCCCTACAAACATGATAACCGTTAACATTATCAAAGATTTGAATAAGAGACTCAATACTCAGATGCAAATGCTCTAAGGCATGATATTGAGGTTTTGATTTTTGACATAATTGAGAAGCAATTTGGAAATAATCCCCAAACACCACAACTAAATAAATTCCCAACTCTTTATCTCGATCCAGACAGAAATATGAGGCATCTATTTCATCCTAGTTGTTGGAATCTATACCCAAACCACGTGATATAGTAGAAACAATACGTTTGGTGGGATTAAAAATAATCCCATCTGCACTAGCCAACCCAGGATTCTCCTTTGAAGATCCATCAAAGAAGACAATATGGATCTGAAGATTATGAATCCATAATTTAAATTCCTCATTTTCCATATTCAATTTCCAAGGCAAGCAGGTGATTGAACTACAAATAATCTACTACATCAAAGCACTCGAAATAAACTTGCTAAGCAAAGAATTTTCTATGTCTAATAATTAACTATCATGTAGCTTTAAACCATTATCCACAATTGCTTCACATTTCCATAAAGATTTTATGCTTTCTTGCGCTCAGATTGAGAAAAATGTTATTGATTTTCTTCAAATTTTTGGTCTACATGACTTGCATTAACTAATAGACATAATTAATATAAACCTGTAGACAATTCAAATATATTAAATTTTTTTGAGAATGCATTGAAAATCTATTGAATCAAATAGAGTAACGATGAAGATGATCAATAGAATGAAGTTGCATACATGTAATTTATCTTCTACATATTTTTATGTGACCTATGGTTATCCCTTACAAATTTGTCTCTCCAAAAACTTCTGCCCACTCTAAAGTCTTTACTGATAAATCTCTCTTGCTAAAATCTCCCCTCTAAATTTTTGCAAAAGAATGAAATACAGATTACACTTTTCTTTTATAAACACACATTCATAAAATTCCTCATTGTTTTGCTTTTTATTTTGGTGCATTAATGATTAACACATGTGTTGTTTTTTAACTTGCATCTCGCACTGCACGTTACTCCGAACTGAGGTTTATTCTTTATCAAATACTCACGTAACTGAACGAGAAATTTTCTAACCTATGCTATCTCTAATATATCTAGGTATCTGCCCAGGTCCAGGTGTGGGTGCCCTCCCTGCCCAGTAAATAGATCCAGGGAAGGAGACCCAACACTTCGTCACAATAGGCGGGTAACACCATGTATGGAGGTCGAACTGCACATTATAGTGTCAAATGCACATATGCGCTTTTATGCAAAACACACCGCAAATGACCTTAATCAAAAAATGAAAATGAAAACCTATGCAATTAAAATTTTACGAAGGAAAAAAGAAATGTCAGACTTCGATGCGTATCATTATATAGTGAATTAGTGTACCATGAATGTAGAAAACCTCCACAATTAAACTTTCGCAAAGGTTTATCTTTGAGGAGGCAAACATGGAGGCCCCACTTCAACGACACAACACTATTTAGAACACCAATGAATTTTGTTTGTAACAACACACTGTAAAAGAACTTAATAAAAACAAAAAGGAAAAAACAAAGGTCGCATTTTGGTGTGTATCATGACATAGCATATCAAATCATTTTTTATAACTAGATGCACCATGCGTCATAAAAGGACTAAGCACATCAATAACTTTCAGAATCCCTTTGAAATTTTGTTTGAAGTTGGATATTTGTTCTATGCTTCTCAAACATTTTTTAAGAAATAATTCACATATTGATGATGGTTTTGGCTCAAATGCAAGGAAAAAAAAGGTTAAATAATAAATCGTCAATTCTTTAAATTCTATATTGTTTCATATCATTGCATCTTATTCAAGTTTTTCCTTGTCGTTTGCAGTAAGTCCATATTTTATTTATGATTTATTTATATTATTGAATTTATGTTAGTTAGGCACATGTATTTGAATAACTATTCATCGAAATTTACAGAATCATGATTTAGGATCCAGTTCAAATGTGAAAAATATTTTACTAGCCCAAAAAAGTTGTAAGCTATGATCATGAGAAAGATATTGTAGGCAAATGTTTGATGAAAATGGATAGTTGATTTACACTACCAATGGTAACAGAGTCATCTTCCAGCAACCAACCTATGTTAATGGTTCTAAATCATGAATTGGATCTCTTTTATGGAACCCCGGTACTATGTGGTTGTTAAAAATGTAAATGGTTGAAGGATAGCCCTTGATGTGTCACACTGTCAAATTATATTAATGAACGACTACCCAAAGTTGATGATCCAGTACCTCCCACTATGGTGAAGAATCCAATAGGTGGTATAGAAAAGACACATAGGAGCACTACCATATGCTCCTTTTCTTGAAATTTGGAAGCCATATCAATTAAGTTTCATCCTAATTTGAAAAACCCATCTCTTTGTGTTGAGTTAAACGAAAGTTCTCATGAGATAAAGTATGATTTCAATACTACCCAAAACATTTCTATGAAGAGATCCAAAAATTTGTATGAGGTAAGAGAAAAAATTTCTAGGTACACACCAAGGTTCAATTGTTTGAAGGAAGCGATGACTTGCCTCTTCCTGTCCATTTGCAAAGTAAATACCAAAAATGATACAACCACGTTTTGTATGGTGATTGGCCATATTCCATGCATGTTCCCAATGTTGGAACCAAACCCTCCTTTTTTGGTAATAGTTAAATGATTTCCAAGTCTAAAATAGATGTTCCAAATCTTGGGTTTTTTTATCCTTTCACATGTATACATTCCTCCAAAACAATCAGTATCACTTATGTAATTTTGTTGTCCTTTTTATAGCCGATCTAACTACATGAATATTGTTAAATACAAACATAACATTTCCATGTACAGTATGTGCATGAAAAGTTATGATTCAAGAAACTTTAGCAAGAAAAAACTATTATATATCGATCGTTGTCCACAAACTCATGGGAACATTGAAGGGTTCATAAATAGTTGTAGACCATCATTATTTAGTGAAAATTAATACTTTGAGGAACACTCCAATGACAAGGTTGTTAATGAAAAACAAGGCATGCATATTTGTTGTCGTGCATGCAATACATAATTTATCTCCTTGTGATGAGTTGTTAATAAACTATAACTTATGTAGACCACCAACCACTCATAAGAAAATCCTTACATCGGTTCCACCTTTAGACGTCCCTTGGGGCGTAAGAAAAATATCATTGAGTAATTGTATTTTTTATTATTTTCAATGGAACTAATGTAAACGTATTTCTCAATTCAACATTTGTTTTATAGAGTGGTTGGTAATGTTTAATATTTTTACAATTAGGATTTTGACGACGAGCTAGGTTTGTCTACCCTCTATCTGTCTAAGAAAGCACAACTCAGGGAGGAATCATTTCAAACATGGTTGAATCAACCACCTATTTGATTCCCACTACATCATGAGTCACCAATTCAAAATTTATGTAGTAACGTCACTAGTTATTCTCATGTTGGGGAGGAAGGAAATGATATAGAGGTTGGTATGGATGACTTCTGATAGGAAACCCATGCCATGGATGGAATGTTGTTACATGAATTCTAGAAAAATGAAATAGGGGATGACGGTGATATTGTCAATACCTTCTTCCAAATCCTAAAATATGCTTCCACCACCCCTTTCTTTGGACATGAGTCAAGGTCTACCCAACTAGGACAACAATGTTGTTCTAAAACTTGAAAGCAATGTCTGGTATGTCAAATGTATGTTTCTTGTCACTTTTGAGGGAACTAACCATTAAGTCCCTTTACTTTTTAAGGAATATTGTCACTCAATGAACACTAAAAATGGTTGATTTTATGTATGCTTGATTATAGTGTACATTTCTATTTTCGACTAATTGTAGGTTACTCAAAGATAAGGTACTTCCAAGTGATAGTGTCTTTCCCAACAACTGTGTAGATGCAAAGAAAATGCTAATAAAGGTTGGGTATTAGGTACATATCATACCATGCATGTCCTAATGATTTTATTCTATACAGAGGAAAATATGTAGACAAAGAGATATGTCAAGAATGTGGGCATGACAAGTACTACAAATCAAAAAACAAGGGTAATGCACATGGTCCTCCTCATAATATATTGAGGCACATGTTTGTAATTCAAAGGCTCTTCCTTTGCAAACAATTAGTCATATTGCAAAGATGGAACGCCTCACATAGAAGTGAGTCAATAGTTCTATGAATCCTAGTTGATTCAATAGCCATGAAGCATATAGAGGATACATGACTAGATAAATTCAAGGAAAAATTATAGAGCCTTCGATTGAGCATAGCCATAGATGGAGTTAACCTATATTTCCTAGAAAACACCAACTATTATGTTTGTCCAATGGTAGTGATCAATAATGATATCCCCCCATGGTTGTTCATGCATAATGAACATATGATGTTGGCTCTTATTGTCTTAGGTAGAAGACAAGTGAAGAGAATGGATACCTACCTCCAATCATTGATCGATGAATTAAAGCATCAAAAGTGATGCACATGTATATTATGCATCAATATTTGTCCTAATGGAGAGATAGGGAAGGAACCTTTTTTATAAATATGTGAAGGCACCTTCTTTATATGGGTCAACTCTACAATGTTACTTCACTGTAAAAGGACATTTGTCAAGGTTGAAATCACATGACCATATGAACCTTCTAAGGGTATGCATGTCAAATACATGATTTTTTTTATGTAGTGTAGATTAAAATATACTATGCACTCACATTTTTATGGCAATTGATTATGTGTGTGTCTATTTCGTAGTTCCATTATCCTTTTCCCGTGCATGGCTCTATGAAGTGTGACTTCCCCCAGGACCTATGATATTCCATATTGAAATTATCTACAATTTTAAATTGGATCACATCAAAGGAGATTCATACGACTATCTTTCCATGGTGGCGTTGAGAGATAACTAGGATTGTTTGTATGTTTGCGAAGGAATTGACCACAAATTTTATTGATTTAAAAGTCAATCTTCTAATTCACCTACATGATGAGGTGGAATTAGCTAGGATTCTCTCATGTCATTCGATTTTCTTCTTAAAGAGGTACATTAAAAAATTGAAGGGGCTTATTTAACAAAGGGAAAAACTAGAGGGCTCTATGGAAAAGGGTCACATAGTATACATGTCGTTATTATGCCAGTGAGTACATCAAGCAAATTAACGACACACTAGGGTAATTGGTTTGGGACAACCAACAGGATGAGGACGAAAGGGAAGGGGAGATACTCCGAACAAATGGAAAAAGGTTCTTGATAAAGAGTAAGTCACTTATATTTCGCCAAATTTGTATAGAGAAACTATTTACACTGAATTTGATAATATATAGTTGATCTCATACTGTTCACTTTGAATTCTTGTATACATCAACGAATTCATAAATCGATGCATCAATAAATTCGTTCTTTACACCATAGAGGCAACACAACCATAGTTTTCCTTGTATAAAGAGACAAGAAGTAAATGGGACAATGACAGGAAATAATCCGAACAATTGAATGGTAAAATCATGCCTTATCCTAATCATTTAAAATAAAATATGCCAAAGATTTGTCCCAACAATTGGGTGGTTGACCAGATCACAAAGAAATAGGGTGCATCTGATCGTTACCCACATGGATAAAAGCATGCACTAAACATAGGGATCAAGTGTAGCAACTCTGTAATAATCTCTCTTAGTACTATGTTAAATTTACAATTCTCATTTTTTTATTCTAACATATATTATGTTTTTATCAATGCGCAGCTTATTAGACATATGGCATGGTCCTTTGTTTGCATTTTTACAGGGGCATTTGTTCCCATCTATGTGGGAATATCGACATCATTTTTATATTGAGGATGTTGATGATGAACTCAACACATAGTGTTGTGAAGTGGAGGTCGAGTTCAACCAATCTAGTCCTCCTATCATGATTGAAATTTAATAGAGGGTAAGTTAGGTTATGTTGGAAAGATACAAGAGATCGTGCAAGTGGATTATCATCTTTTCAATGTGTTACTTTTGGTTGCAAGTGGTGGAATACCTTTGACTGAAGTAATGTAAAGGAAGATCATGATAGTGGAATAATATGTATTAACTTTAAAAAATGTGGGTTGAAACTAAGGAGCCTTATGTTGTCCTAAAATGTTGCAACCAAGTTTTTTTTAACTAGATGTGTTGGATAGGGATTGATGGTTCTTACTAATACATATTCTAAGATCAAACCATATTTTCGATAATAACAATATTATAATGTCACGTGAGGAAGATAAACATGGTGATATAAATGAAGAGTGTTATGTAAATTTTTTATTTCAACATTTATATTGTGGATGTGACTATTAGTACTGATATTTTCATAGAGTGATATTTTCATAGAGTCTCAGATGTGCTAAAGAAGGCCGAAATGTTGGTAATTTAATAGGTTAGTCCTTGGGGGGTTAGAGTCGAAGTGTAGAATAAGGAATCTGGTGATCACATGGCATACAAAATATTGTGGGCTAAATATTCAGGTGCTAATTAAGGTGTAGCGGAGCACCATTGATCTTCATCCAAATCAATGGTTTAGTTCAATAGCATTACGGGAAAGTCGTAGCAGGATAACGACAGTGAAGAAGCTAATAAAAATTTTTCAACAGATCGATGGTTCGTAGTGACAGTATGCTGACAAAACGCGTCGAAGATAATTTTCTCAAGGGAGTATTTGTACCTGAAGTTCCCTTAGACACGTGGAAGCAGTTGATTGATAACTACTTGCAAATAATGTTTGCAAAACCATCGAGCACATGGGGAGTTGTGGTTTAATAAAACCGTTTTAGTTTCCACCTGAAACCACAGGATTATAAAGTTCCCATGTGAGAAAAAATTTACACGGAAGCACATGCGTTAGCTAATCCAAGACAAACATATGTTGAGTGGGGCCTAAATCACATGTGGCGTCATACAAAAAGATTCTAAGTGAAAAGATGACAATTGTCCCTGTTTTCAAAAGTTAAATCCGTTAAAGGGGAAGTTTGCAATGTTTATTGTTATCTAAAGTATCTACCGAAAAGAGAAAGTGATTGTTGAACCTGTGCATCCACACGCGAAGCACCAGCAACTGTACATCTACAACCACTTATTGAACATCTACAAACAATGTTCTCAATATCTGCATATTCCCCATCATTTATCACCTGGTGCTTTAACTAATACTCTCTAAGTAAGAAGACATTTTTGTCATCAAATCTCTTTAGAACTATTTGTAGTCTTGGTACCAATAGCCTAAAAAGAATGTTCTTCCTTCCAGAATTCAAATCAGTATAAAACCTGGATGAAAAATCCTTATCATCTACCTATCAAACCCTTATACCATCAGATCAAAACCTTTTTCTACTACAACACTTAGAAAAATGAATTACCCTCCTTTATGTGCCCCACCATATGAAAGTGTAGTCTTTTATGAAGTTTCAAGGAAAGCAATATAGTTAATTTGTATAATCGTGAGATATGAGAATGATGAAACAATAGACAATATGGTCTTAGGAAATTAGACGGAATTTGGGGTCTAAAATGGGCCTTATAAAAAAGTGTGCCATGGATGAGCTGGATTGAGTTGAATTTGTAAACCAATAGAATTTCAATATCTTTGGTCAACCATTATGGTTGTGTTGGACACATTATGTGTCATATTTTTATTTGGCAATAGCTAACTCCATATCAACCTCACCTTGGTTAAGTTCTTGAAAAGATCACCTCGAAATAAGATAAATAAACTTTAACTAATAAATATAGAATATTTTATTTGATCACTACTTCCAACTCCTCTAAAACATAACCTTCGCATTAATTAAAATTGTAGTGGAAGCATTTTGAAATACTAAAAACATTTATTAATCAAATTATTTAATTTTAAATAGACTTATCTTGAAATACTAAATAAAAGATATTTAGTATTTTTAATATCATTAAATAATATTTAAAAAATAAATATATTTAATTATTACATCCAAAAATAAATAAAACATTTAAATACTAACAAAATAAAAAATAAAAACTATTTTTAATGTTACTCAAATTATAATAAAATTTGATTTTACTTTTTCTCTCTCTTACCTACCTACCCATTAAACCACAATTTTTTTTTAATATTAATATAAAAAATTATATGAATATACATAGTTTATTGTTTTTTATTTTATGTGATGTAATATTTTTTATATGAATTAATATAAAATTATTTAAAAAAATAATAGCGATTTTTTTATTTTTTTAATACTATTATAATTATATTTTTCATTATAAATGAATATATTTGAGTTTTACATTTACTAAATATATAAAAAGTAGTGGTCTATTCATTTAAAAAAATAATAGTATAAAATTCAAAAGTTTTCATCATTTATTATGTGTGCACAAGAATCTAAATATTTCATTAATATTTTTGACCAATATCTCTTAACTCTACATTAACTCAATATAGTTGCCAACTACCATTAATGAGACGATTTAGGTTGACTTTCATTAGATTTTCATTAGATTTAATCCGACATAGCATATTTGTAGTATGATGTGGCTTTTTTATTATTTTCCTTACGAGGCCCATTTTAGACCCCAAATTTCCTCTAATCTTCTGAGTTTAACCCCTATGACTGGGAATGCTTTTCCTAGGTATGTCCTATAATAATTCCTAATCCAAAGAATACATGAACAAATAAATGAATTCCCTATTATTTCCCTATTCATATACCCATCTAATTTAACATGTTCTTGCACCAAAAGATTGAATACCATAAATCCTAGAACCTAGAAAATTATAGATGAAAGTGGGAATCCAATCCCAGTTTTCAAGTGGACTCATCTTATTTTGAGAAAGCCTAACAGAACAAATTTTGATAACTTCACCAAAAAAGTAATGAATATCACATATCGCATCCTCCATGATTTTGTACCACCTAGGATGTTCCTTAAGAACAAGAAATAACTTTAGTTTACTCTAGAAACCATGACAAGGGACTTGTTCTTATTTGAAGATCATGCAATGATCAAGGTGTACGTATTTGAGGAGGAGCCTTATCAGCTCCCAACTTTCCTCACACCAAGGATCTTTACCATGGAATATGCAAGGAAAATATTTAAAGTGGATGAAATACATTTCAATCAGTACAGGGATGGGAGAACCTTTCTCCTACCATGGGAATTAGGCCCTTTCTAGCTTAGAGGGTTGAAAGATTGCCAATATGTGGTGGAATTCTTGAACCAATTAAATTTGAAGAAGGAAGAAGCTATGAAATATGGCCCTCATGTATTTATTTCAAAGCAGAGGACCAAGAATAAGAATTTTGTATATGAACCTGTGCCAAGACCAGATTGGAAAAGAATTGCAAATTTAGATACACGGGAAGAGGTGTTAGAAACTAAAAGAAGAATGGAAGAAGAAAGGGTAAAGGAGGAGCAAGCAGGCCATAAGTGGGGACATGAGGATATTTCCATAGACATGGATGTAGATTAGGATGAACACAATCATCCATCCAAAAGGGCCAGAATTGAGGAGTAAGACGTTGAAGAAGAACAAACAAACAAGCTTCACACAGAATTAATGAACATGATCCCACCTCCTCCATACAAAATAATAGGGTCATCAATAAAGTCACGCACTCCCATTCCATGCAATACACAAATCCCAGAATTCTATAGACATGACCCTCATAGTCACCTTTGGCAGGGCTAGTGGCTAGTACAAATAGAAATAGACTTGCAAACTAAGTATAGGAACATAAAAGAAAGAAATGTCAATATGATTAATGAAATAAGGAAACAAATAGGTACAACATGAAAAAGGCTACTTACAATAGCATATCACAAGATGATACTATGAGATGGTTTGTAGTGCAAACTACAGTGTCACATCCTACTAGCTTGGATGAGTGGAGAGTTGATGAATACAAAGTAGATTTCAACTAGTTTGTGAAGTTAGCCAAGGTATATTTTTTTAAACAATCTAGTGATATGATCTATAATGAGGAGGTTCAATCAATTAAAACAAAAAAGAATATCAAAACATTTTTAGAAGGATTTGAAGACCTGTGGAAAGCAAAGAAGGTGATAGTGAGGGCCAAACAGGTCACCATTAAAGGCTTGGAGAACAAAATAATTTCTTTAAGTGTCAATCCATGTGATAGTACACATGTTGCATCTATTTTGAAGGAAAAATACAATGAAATTGCTCATTGAGAAAGCAATTGAATCTCCCAACAATTGTGCCAATTCAAACTCCTAAACTAAGGCGGGATCAAGAAGAGAGTGAAAAGATATATGCAAGTATGTTACAGTTTAAAAAGATAGTTGAGGATAGGGATGATGAAATTAATGAGCTCAGGTGGAAAATTGCCTCCCTGGAGATGCAAAAAAACTTCAATATCCACTAAGTAAGTTAATGAAGGCCTTCCCTATAATGTACAAGAAGGACAACCATCAGCAGAAGGAGCAGAACATGTTATAAGCGATCCCGAAAAGAAGAGTGATGTATTGGAATATAAAGAAACATTAAGAGGGGGGTGAATCAATACTAAGCAATCTAAGTAATTTTTTATCACTTAAAAACAAAATCAACAATAAAGATATAACACAATATTATCGTGGAATCCCAATTGGGTAAACCATCATGCTTTCTCTTCTGCAAAATTATATTTACAAATAGTTTATGCCTGCTACTAGAGATAAGGATGCTTCTACACCCTATTTTCCAGCTACTACTAGAAGGAGGATATGACCCCCTGGTTTATCAACTACTATTGAAAGGATGATACAACACCCTATTTACCAACTACTACTGGAAGGAGGCTACGACCCCCTTGCAGGCATGTTTCCTGCCCTAGTGCCTCCAAACCACCCTTGAATGATAATTTGATCTCTGACTTATGTACAATTCAATGTAAAGAGACACTTATTTGAAAGTTTAAAGCTTTGTTTATAAACCCCCAAACGTGTATCTTCATCTAATAGTCACGTACCTTCATCGTGACTCTTCACAACCAAAAACCAAATCGAAATTACCTCTCTGTTAATTTGAAATTACCTCTCTGTTTAATTTGTGAAATTACCTTTCTGCAATTACCTTTCTATAATTACCTTTCCACAATTGCCTTTCCGCAATTATCTTTCCGCAATTGCAGGTGTGCATTTCGACTTGTCTTGAAATTGCTTCTACAATTACCTTTTCGCAATAACCTTTTTGCATGTACCTTTCCGCATTTACCTTTCCATAAATACCTTTCTGCAATCACCTTTCTTGGTTTACAAACTGAATTGGCACCCTGGAATACTGTTGACCACTTTGTTGACCTAGTGGTGCATTGGAAGTTTGTCCTACAGTCTGGCTCTTAGGAGGTAAGGATACTTTATAATACTTTGATACTGATTACCAATCCTTACCTAGTGGAATTGGATGAATCCTTTTTCTTGAATGGTCTGCCAACACATGTACACATTAGGTGGCATAAGTGGTTTTCTTGGTAAGGATTCATCCAATTCCACTAAAACTCAGTACGTCCATGCTTTCTTGGAAGCTCAAGAGATTCATCCTGTCGGTGCCTCTTTGACTTATTTTCATTTTCATTTACTAAATCCACCTACATTATCTTTTAGAAGTTCTATTACACTCTGTAAAATTCCTCTACAATCATTTTACACCATCAAAATTATTGAGAATACATTTATTTACCACATATTACAAGAAATAATACTTCATATCACACTCATTGCAGATTTATCTCTAATATCTCTAAATTTTGAGCCCCATGATGCCCTGGTGTATGCTATTTTTGACTTAAGATGACTCAAGAAACTAACAGTGACATTTTATTATGGTTATTTATAACTGGCCAATTTTTTCCTTCATTTGATAATGTTGGATATGAAAGGTTAACAACCATTTACAACTATCAATTAGAAATACATTAAATAGTACAAGCATATAAATATATGATTTTGATATTTTTATTGTCATATTTATTATTTATTATAAAAAATTTATGTTGAATTGTATTAATATATAATTACTTTAACTTTTGAATTATATTAAAATATGTTTATGTTACTAAGCATTAATTGAGATATCACAAAGTTAATAACATATTCGTATAATACACTAGTAAATATTTATTTAAATTTTATTTTATTTAAAAATATAATGACATTAAAAAATCAAACCTTAATTTTTATATTGTTTAAAAAAATCAAAATTAAAATAAACTTATACTTACTTTGATGGAACTTTATTAATTGCTTGGATTTTCAATGATACCAACAAATATTCAAAATTAATGTTTAGTTGTGGAACGGCGAACCATTTTGCAGTTGATCAATATTAATAGCTTGACATTACAATACTTGATAGGATACATCACGGTGATTATTATAATTTAATGCTCATGCCATGATATGGGATACATCACAATGATTATTATGCTTTAGTGCTTATAAGACAACATTTGATCATAGCAGTTGAATGATAAATGGTATCGTTGAAGGAAATAAATGGTTGTTAGATAAATTTAATATAAATTTGACGACCCTTATTTGTTTTTATAAAATTTAATATTTATTATAAATTAATTTAAATCTTCTTAAAATCAATATAAACCTTTTTATACCTGCTGTGGTAGGTATATAGTAATGGGAGAGTGAGCTAGCTGTGGAGCAAAACTCCCTCCATTGGAGGGAGGAGGAGCAAAGTCAACGCTAACTTTGCTCCTCCTCCGTCCAATGAGGGAGGATTGCTCCACAGCTAGCTTACTCCATGCTATAGGAATCCGTTGCTAGTCAACCACCTTTGACCTTCTATTAGTTGCTGCCACCAAAAAAATCAAAATCAGTTTTCCAAAGTTAAACTTTACAGCTTGCAAAAAAATATTTTGAATTTTAATAAAAATATTTCTATTTGCTATTTTGTAAAGTTTTGATTGGCCAATCAGAGATGATGTCATTCTTGGAGTTTGGTATCTGGTTTTCACTTGACATCAGGAGGTTGGTTTTCATTTCCTATACAACTCTTCATGTGAGGGAGCGCCCGTTTCCTTGCGTTGCAGGCGCTAAATCTTCCTTAAGTCTCTATGCTCCGGTCCTGCAACATTCCGCCTTCCAAGAACTTCCTTTCCTTGTTTGTGAGGCCATTCTGCATCGCTCGATTGGACTGGAGTTCTTATCCAGCAAAATGGAGAGTATTTATTTATTCCCATTTTCTTTGGATGGCCGAAGATTGTTCGAAGGTCGGCAGATATTTCAGTCATCCTCTCCCACGATCAGCCCGTCAATGCAGATTCCCGTGGGCTCAATGGAGGATCCCTACTTATCTAATACTAGTTTTCACTTAACCTTGGCCATCGTGCTCGGCGCCGTGCTCTGCACCTTCCTATGTCTGTTAGTACACTATAGGCATGACTGCTGGAGCCGATGGCAGCTTGTGTTGGACCCATCATTCAATCCGGCGGTCGGAGGTAATGTTAGCATGACTAACATCGATATAGAAGCACTGCCCACCACAGTGTACCGTACGGGGTTGCCCTTCTCAGCCATGAATTGCCCCATTTCTCTATCTGAATCTACAGGCATGGTTTGCCCCATTTGCCTATCAGAGTTTGTGGAAGGAGAAAAGCTGCGAGTATTACCAGGATGTTGTCACAGTTTCCACATGGATTGCGTAGACGCATGGTTGATTTCCAGTTCCACTTGTCCTTCATGTCGACAATCCCTGCGTGATGTGCGGTTCAAGAAATGAATCGCCCAAATCCAGGTTCACTAAAGAAACGAAGGCGTTACAGTAACTCATGCTATTCAGTCTTTTCGTGGTTAATTGAAAAATCATAACAGTGGAAGAACAAGTTACAGGAATGGCTAGAGCAATCCGTGGGACTATGCAGACCAAAACTGCAGGCATAACAGCACTGGTACAGATAATGTAATGGATCTATTAAATATATTGAGAGATTTGGAAATTAATTTTGCGGTCGAAGAGTTTTGAATTTTATTGTTATCACTTGCTTTCCAGATCGTATGTAAAGGATTGTTACTCGTTGCTTCCGGATCGTAGGTAAAGATGTAAGCAATTCATTGTCCTTTTGCCCATTTGTTTTTAATTTCGTTGAAGTTTTTTTACCTAACTTGAAATTATATATAAATCGCATATTAGATCGATTTCCCAAAAGAAAAGATCGTGTTTAACCAGTTCCTATGGATAATTCTTAAACCATTACACTATTCCTCGTCGGCAATTCATTTTCCTGAATTATAATGGAAGTCTGTATGTAAATCTGAATCTTTTAATGAATTTTTTTATTACTTCTGTGATATTAACTTTGTGTAATTTAAAGTTTATAAATGTAATTTATTTTAAAGAATTATTAGTCAATTCAACTTTATTTTATATATATAATTTCAAAATTAAAATCAATATACTAATTTATTTTCATTAAAACTAATTTATTTTCCTATGTTATTAAATCTTTCTATTTGAATCATAGTAAAGAAGTTCTATATAATGAAACATGATATTAGGTAGTTCCTAAACTTGTCAGGAAAAATAATTTGTCATCTTTATTTATTACCATGATTTATCATTTATTAAAGCTAAGTAAAAAATAATCATATTTAAATTTAAAATTAATTAATTAAAATTTCAAATAATTTATATAATATTAATGTTTTTTTATAAATATTTAATGAAAATTGATATTAGTTGAAAAAACAAAACTTACATAAAAACAACTCCGTAACATTATTTCTTAAATTTATATTTATTATTTATACCAATTTATCACTTTCAATAACATTGAGAGCGGCGATAACATGTCTTTCATATTAGGAATTCTAAACTTAAATAATTCTAAGCATACACATTGATGATGATTGTCTTTTGTGTTTCATAATACATTGACATTACCTCTATGTTTAAATCATTTTAAACAGTGTACCCATACACATTGGGTTAAAATCAATAATGTACACAACAGGTGGCAAACCGCATGGACTACCAGCGATAGCAAGTGGATCAGGGATCTTCACAACAGGTGGTAGACCACATGGACGACCAACAATAGCAAGTGGATAAGGGATCTTCACAACATGTGGCAGACCACATGGACGACCGACGATAGCAAGTGGATAAGGGATCTTCACAACATGTGGATGACCGCATGGACGACCGACGATAGCAAATGGAGTATGCCGCGGCCACTTCCTTTACCCGACACTGGTATATATTAATCGAGACCAATTATTTTACTGCTTTAACCCTTTTTTTTGCAAATGCAGACAATTGTCCCTTATATATAGCACGAACCTGTTTCTTTACCTGCATGTATAAACGACGGGTTCCTTTTCTGTTTCCTATTTACTCGGCCATGCTTTATATAGTTCACTCACTGCAATTCGACTCTCCATTACGTAATCTAAAAATAGCCAAATGGCTAACACTAGCTCCTAAAATTTTACTATGGAAGAAATTTAAAAATAAAATAGAATGGCTCTAAAGTTAAAATAGAAATGTTTTTGTTCTTTTGTTCCAACCTCAGAAGATGAAATGAATCACTTTGAAGAAAAGATGAAATGAATCACTATGAAGGGAATTTTCATTAATCAAAGAAGCTCCATATAAAGGGGAATTTTCAGTAATCAAAGAAGCTCCATATAAAATACTAACTTGTGGTAATAAATAATATAGAATTTGGAAGTTTAAATACTGAATCTCAAAATCTAAATCTAGCTCGAAATAGTCAAATTTATTGAATGAATATTCAAACCAACAAGCAATCCACCAATCCATAATAGCAATAAAACAAACTAACCTTGTAAAGGAACCAACTAGAAATACACGACCTTCTCCATGGGGCCAGACAAAGCACTTTGGTACCAAAATTGTCCCCTCCTGATAAACCCTATTCGCCTCCTACCGAGAACATTTGTGCTACCTTCCTGTTAAACTTGCATACAGGTCAAAAGTCCAGTTGCCAAATACACCAATGTTATCTGGTTCTTGCCAACAATATGTGTAAGTTTCTGAGCAACCACTTCTAAATTCTCATCTTTACTTCATACTTGAATTAAGACCGCATGGACTACCGATGATAGCAAGTGGATCAGGGATCTTCACAACAGGTGGTAGACCACATGGACGACCAACAATAGCAAGTGGATAAGGGATCTTCACAACATGTGGCAGACCGCATGGACGACCGACGATAGCAAATGGAGTATGCCGTGGCCACTGCCTTTACCCGACACTGGTATATATTAATTGAGACCAATTATTTTATTGCTTTAACCCTTTTTTTGCAAATGCAGACAATTGTCCCTTATATATAGCACGAACCTGTTTCTTTACCTGCATGTATAAACGACGGGTTCCTTTTCTGTTTCCTATTTACTCGGCCATTCTTTATATAGTTCGCTCACTGCAATTCGACTCTCCATTACGTAATCTAAAAATATCCAAATGGCTAACACTAGCTCCTAAAATTTTACTATGGAAGAAATTTAAAAATAAAATAGAATGGCTCTAAAGTTAAAGTAGAAATGTTTTTGTTCTTTTGTTCCAACCTCAGAAGATGAAATGAATCACTCTGAAGAAAAGATGAAATGAATCACTCTGAAGAAAAGATGAAATGAATCACTATGAAGGGAAATTTCATTAATCAAAGAAGCTCCATATAAAGGGGAATTTTCAGTAATCAAAGAAGCTCCATATAAAATACTAACTTGTGGTAATAAATAATATAGAATTTGGAAGTTTAAATACTGAATCTCAAAATCTAAATCTAGCTCGAAATAATCAAATTTGTTGAATGAATATTCAAACCAACAAGCAATCCACCAATCCATAATAGCAATAAAAAAAACTAACCTTGTAAAGGAACCAACTAGAAATACATGACCTTCTCCATGGGGCCAGACAAAGCGCTTTGGTACCAAAATTGTCCCCTCCTGATAAACCCTGTTCGCCTCCTACTGAGAACATTTGTGCTACCTTCCTGTTAAACTTGCATATAGGTCAAAAGTCCAGTTGCCAAATACACCAATGTTATCTGGTTCTTGCCAACAATATGTGTAAGTTTTTGAGCAACCACTTCTAAATTCTCATCTTTACTTCATACTTGAATTAAGAGATAACATCTAGTTTAAGCGGAAGCGCTGTAAATTTCCAGCAAATCTTTACACTATCTACACCATTTTGCCCCAACGTATGAATAAATATAGTGCCATTAATCCCAAATTGAGTCTCTATCCAAGGAATTCCTTACTTTGCAGCTCCAATTTTTTGGACCAAAAAAACAGAAGAAGAAAAATATCTCATGGAACTGGGTATGAATCTTTAAAATCCTTTAAAATCCACAAAGATCATAAAAATTCATCCATATTGTTTGCAGTAATTGAACTGCCACCTCGAATTTGAGCACAAGAAGGAAATATTTAATCTGTTTATCAATCAGTAGACTTTGAATTTCCCGAGTGTTACTCCCAATCTCTCATTGCACTGCATAACGAATGTAAGCATAGATGAACAACCCCGATACAAAATGGGCTATTCATCCAGTGATTTCACGGTCGCCAAGGGAGCCTTGAGAAGCATTAAACATTTCATCATTCAATAGTTGTCTCTTTTCTTGGAGCTTATTTATTGGCGTCTCCCTTTGCTATCGTAGGCCCATTCAATCTAGCCTCTCCAAGCTTATTTACTTTGCTAGTTGTTTGGATTCCTCATGATTCGACCTTTCATGGATGAGAATGGATAAATCATTAGATCAGTTGCTAGTCAACCACCTTTGACCTTCTATTAGTTGCTGCCACCAAAAAAATCAAAATATGTTTTCTAAAGTTAAACTTTAGAGTTTGCAAAAAAATATTTTAAATTTTAATAAAAATATTTGTATTTGTTATTTTGTAAACTTCTAATTGGCCATTCAGAAATGATGTCATTCTTGGAGTTTGGTATCTGGTTTTCACTTGACACATGGCAATGATGACATCAAGAGGTTGCTTGCATTGAATGCTCCAGAATGGAAGAATACTTTGATGGGCTGTGTAGGCACTTTTGGATATGTGGCAACTCAAATAGCGTATTCCGTCACTGTGGCAAGCATGATTTCTGTGCTCTTTCTAAAAGACAGAGACCAGATCAGATCTAAAGTCGGCTTGTATTGTATTCTTTTTATAACCCTCGTAGTGCATGTTTTTGCGGTGAATTTGGTTCAGCGCTATAACTTCGCAGTGGTGGGTGAGTTTCTAGCAAAAAGGATCCGCCAAAGAATGCTTTCAAAAATTCTTACATTCGAAGTTGGGTGGTTCGATCTCGACCAAAATTCCAGTGGAGTTGTTTGCTCAAAGTTGGCCAAGGAAGCTAATGTGGTAAGGATTCTATCAAAGTTCCATAGCATTTGTTTTTAATCAAATCCGCTTATTAATATTCGTTTTATCGTTTAACATTGTTAATGTCACATATATATGCAGGTAAGATCCTTGGTAGGGGATCGTGTTTCGCTTCTAGTCGAGTGTCTCTCTGGAGTAATTATCACCGTGACTCTAGGAATGGTGGTAGCGTGGTGACTTGCTATTGTGTTGATCGTTGTTCAACTGTTGATGGTTCTCTGCTTCTACACTCGAAACGTTCTTCTTAAAAGCATTTCGGGTAAGTCTATTAAATCCCAGAATGAAGGTAGCCAAGCGGCCTTTGAATGTGTCACGCATCATAGAACCATACCGGCCTTTTGCTCTTAAGAAAAAATTATTCGCTATTTTGAATCCACACAGGCAGGCCCATGGAGGGAGAACAATAAACAGTCATGGTACGCAGGATTGGCCCTAGGAACTTCAAAGTTCCTTGAAATATGCTACTGGCCTTTTGAGTTTTGGTACGGAGGGAGGCTTATAGCGCATGGCCTTATCAAGTTCGATGCTTTTTTTATCAAGTTGCTAAGTACCTGCCTCTTAAGAAAAGTTTCAAGAAAATAGTAATAGGTTGAATATAAAAAAAAAAGTAACAATAGATGTAGCAAAAAGATGTTCTATGAAACCACCACCAATGTTAGATGGATGACTTCATACTCTTTAAAATAGTTTGAGTTTTTACATATACTTCAATTGGAGGCCTAATAAAACAACCATTGAGTTTGCACAAAATTATATAATTTAAAAGTAGAGTTAGTGAGCATAAATATGTGTTGCACTACAAGTAGTCAATAAAAGTTACGGATCCCATTGAAAAAATACACTTCCCCAAATTCCAGAGAGCTTAAGGTTAAAAACATGTCACAAACAAAATTTATCAACAAACATATCAAAAGACATAAAATCTGAATTAAATAGCTTAACTAATTCTTCTAATGCTATTTTATAGCTTAGCTTGTTTATTTGATGTAATAAATAGAATGCCATTTTGCTAATGCAAAGTTAGTTTTTTTGACAATGAAGAAAATTATTATGATGAAATATAATATGTATGTGTCAATTAAGTGTAGATGGTTGTTTGGTTTGAATGAGAAAATTATCAAAAACCTTTAAAATTAGAAAATTATTGAGAATACTTATATTAAAACTAGGTCCTTTGTGGGCACTGGGAATGAGAAAATAATTATAAAATTTTTCATTTGGCCATAGGTACTTTAAAAATGATCTTATAAAAGATCCAAAAAACACATGATTTAAAGAGTTCCTCAATTTTAGTAAACATTAAAAAATATATTTTTTAAGAAAACAAGCTTCATGTAAAAAATGAAAAATATTAAAAATTGCAATTTGAAATATTTTAAGAAAAATTTCTTGTAAAATTTATGACAATAAAATAACTTTTTGTATCTATTTAGAATTTCTAAATAAAATTAATTTCAATATTTGATGTTTTTTTACTATATCACACACTTAGCAATGGTATTTAAACTTGACTCAATGTAATTGTTTAAATTTTAATTGAAAATGAATTAAACCAAGTCACATATTTAAGGATAACATGCTTGTTAGCTTAAATAGTGTTGTATCACCTATCTTTCAACTCTATTCATTTCATAAACATCGCCTTCATTTTTTTTAAATGGTTTTCTATTATCGCCACCGTCCTAAATTAACTACTAGAGAGCTAGAGCATCAAATACAAAAGCTTTATCCTATTCTCCTTAAAAAAGTAAGTCTTTTCCCCATAAAGATATGGCTATGACTAAATACCTGAGGTAAAAGCATAAGATATATAACATGGGAAATGAGAGATTATAAAGGTCGGTGTAAGCCTTAAATGACTCTTGAGTTATGAATGGTCCACTACATTGCGTAAATTATATACATCTCAATCAATATATCACTTACTACTTTATTGTTGGGTGCATAATACTTGTAAAAAATAGTTCTCGTGACTATGAAGGGCTATGTATGCCTTAAATCGCTTATGAGGCTATGGATGGTAGTGTCTAGTGTTAGGTGTTTCATGTCTACCAAAAATTTCTCATAAGACTACGAAGGGATACTTAATGCCTAAATCACTCATGGAGTTGTAAATGACCATGAATGATGTCCGATGCTAATTTACTTTACATTGTTTCTTACATAAGTGGCAGGTACTAAGCAACTGCGTTGCTTATTCCACTTGTTGGTAATATGATGAGTATTTTTATTTTATTTTACTTAAAATAAATATTTTTCATTAATTACATTGGTTAACCAAGTTAAACTTAAATTATATATTGTTCACTTCTATTATGAATTTTAGATTAATTCGATTTTGTTCATTAATATCAAATTGCATTCCAAATGAATAAATATTTTATATAAAATAATTATTTAACAATTTTAGTTTGATAAATAATCGAATAGTACCAAGTTGCAATGTTTTGGTTTCAACCATGAAAGACCATTCAATTACAAAATTGACTAGAAAACAGTTTTCCTTGAGGAGAAACTTGCTTATTTTTTTTATTAAAATTGAAATTCAAATTTGTCTAAATTCTCACATATTGATGTTTGCAAGAATACCATTCATGTAAAAAGTAATGTCCTCAAAAATTCTTCAGTATATCAAAGGGAAAAAAATTGCAACACATATTACACAAAATAGCGCAAACTATGAAGAATGTGAAGCATGGTAGTGGCCCTACACTCTTGCAAAAATGAAAACAATGACCATGTAGGATTATGAAACGATATTCAAACAACCCCACATACTTTTCGCATGTTACTATATTTGAAAAACACATTGCGATGACCACTTTATACATTTCAAGGTCACCAAATTAATAAGATCATGAGAAGAGATGTTGTTAAATATGTGAGATTTGGAGGCAACTATTTTCATTTAGGTCCGTCAATTTAATGATTTGTAGCTTTCTAGTTTTCATAAATACCTAAGTTAAAAGACTATTTCTACTAGTTGTTTGTGGGTATGAAATTCAAGCTCCATAATCAAATTAAAATAGTCATTCCAGAGGGCCCAAGGATTATGGGTGCAAAGATTATAGCGTTCAGAAAAAAAAATATAATCCTCCACAACATTTGATGACGTGGGATAAATAGTGGTCCATTGCTTATCCTTCTGATGTGTATGAAGTTATATAATGACTGTGTATCCTTTATAAAGTTTTGACTCCTCTATAATATGGCATGAAGTGCATGGTTTTCTTGTTGTAGAGACACTTGGCTACCATTTCCTTCTTTGAACAACCATGTATCTATGTTGAGAGCCATTTAGTTCTTTCGAGGATACCTTTGAGTGCTCATGAATTAATATGGCAAGATTTCATCAAATAAATTAATTTAAAAATAAGCTAAATCTAATTTATAATTGTTTTAGTGCTTTAAATACGAACATGTCACTTTAGTTGAAGGGTTTTTTTATATTTAATATAAAAATATATATAATTATTTTCATGATTTAACAAAAAATATTTAATAAAACAAATATGTGACGTAAAAAATTAACCAATTATGATGTAGGATTGTTTTCATGATTTAATATGCAAGATGTTATCATTATATAAAGTTTCAGGGAATTTGGTTTTTTCCTTGTATATGTTAACTATCATACAATTTAAGTATATCAATATTAATAAAACGTTTGATACAAATATTTAAGAATAAATTTATGAAATATCATTTAATAGAAAAAATTTTGATTTAAAAAATAATCAAATCGTGCAATAATTGATCGAATAATTTAATAAACTTTGTAAACATGTTTAATCAACATTTTGTATCTTATTGAACAACAAAAAAATTACCTTGAAGAAGAGTTAAACATTATTTGGCATTAAGGTTATAAGTTTTCGCAATCACAACCTAAATTAAAAGGTTTCATAAAACTAAAGTTAAACATTATATGGAAACTCTAAATTTAAATGAATGATACATCTGAAATTAAATTCAAAAACAGAGAAATCATTAGCAATGAAATCATGGTGTACTCATAATACATTTTATAAATCGAACAACAACAATATCAACATGATGTGAAAAAATATAATATACATGAGTGATATACATATCAAATATACATTTTTCCAAGGAATTTTTTCAAGAAAGAATCTCAAGGAAATCCCTTCAAGTACTTCTCCATGATTCATGGTTGGTAAACAGGGTAAATTCTCGGCCTTGATTATAAATCCTAACCCTGAGCGGATCAAGAGAATTGAACATGTGACCTCCCCAATTTTTTTGGGGAGGGGGGATATCACATCTAGTTGATGACCACTTGAGCTAACCCTCAAGGATACATATCAAATATACATGTCAAATCTACATCTCATCAAAATCAATAAACATGTCATGAATACATCTCAAGTCAAATATACATCAATATATACATGCCACAAGTACCACTGCTAGGTCCTCCACTAGAGCCAGAGGAATTAGCACCTTCATCAATAAAGGTATAGGAACTTTCAATACCCATGTCAGATAAAAATAACAAAATTAGAGTATGATATATCTCTCCATCAAGATCATTATCACCTAGGGTAACCATATCATCATGTACAACATCAATATCTACCATAGTAGATGTAGAAGATGGTGTCCTCACAACTAGTGACACAAGTGGATCGGTAGTTGCTGACATCTGTGGAGGACTAGGAAGGGAAGCAGTGGATGGATCAGTGCAATATGGTGTAGCAGGCCATGACACATGTGGAGAAGGAGGGGGAGCAGTGAGTAATTCAATGAAATATGGTGTAGTTGGTGACACATGTGGAGGAGAAGGAGGAGGAGGGTAGATGGATGATGCATATATTGATGCATGTGAAGGAGGAGGAGGAGGATCGTTGGACAGCGTAGTCGGTGATGCATATGGGGGAAGAGAAGGAGGAGGTGATGGTGGTGGATCAATGGATGGTTGATTTGGTGATGCATGTGGATGAGAATAAGAATAGGAGAAGGAGGTGAATCGATGGATGGTATTGCAACTAGTGACTCATGTGGAGGAGGACGATGGGATTCCAGTTGGTATGGAAGAGGATTAGGTGATGGATAACTAGGAGGTGTAGGATCGGGAGGTTGATGAGAATCATCCTTAGAACATGAACTAGATTAAGTGGAATGAGTGCCATCCCTCAACATCTGAATTAGGTTGATGCATCAATGACATCATGTCATCATAAGGAAGGGTTTTCCATATCTTGGATAAGTGTGGGGCCTATAATATCTATCAAACGCATATGAGTTCCACTCCTTGACTAGCACTCAAAGTACATATGCAATATGCCACCTTAGTTCAAACTCTACAATCCAACCTGCATGGAACATGGGGTCTCTGCACTACAGGTTATTGAATTTCCTCCTCCATCTCCTCATCATGTTGGGGAGGATCATCCCCAACATATGTGCTACTATCTGCAAAACAATAGACAATAATAATAATATAATAATAAATTTGAATGTAAATAATACAATAAATTACATGTGCATTAAATAAGACAAACAATATGTAAGTAGGTTTATGGAAACATAACAATAATATTACCTCTATCGTATGTTGGCTAGTGCTAAGTAAATAGGATGTTCGCTCATCTTCTCCAATCCATCCCCATGTATAGGTATTGTACACGATCAAGGACAAAGTTTCCTTTTCCATCTAAGAAATCACAATCTTTCTATTGACAAGAGTACACCACCACCTCAACTAGCCCCTCTTAGGAAACAACTGACCCCACATGCACATATGTGCATCAGTTATAGGCCTAGGGGGAGACGGGATACTATTGATCAAGTTGCATGAAACCTCACAAAAAAAAGTAAAGATATCTGGCACAAATGTGAAGTATACCCTCCCATCAAAAATAGTGCCGCAATGGTCCAAAGAAAAACAAAAACATTGCAAAAATATTTTAAACCACCTAATTTGTTGGGGCCTTTGAACTAGGATATCTAAATAGTACATCAAAAGGAAACTATTATGCTACCCATCAAAGGTAAAGTGTGCCAGTGCCATGACAATAAGGGACAAGCACCTAACCTCCTCTATACTAAATGCACATATCCAAAACTAGACACCATCAACCTAGAAGTCCATAGTATCAACTATGTCATCACTAACATATCTCTACACATATGCTAGTTGGTTCTTTGTTGCAATGTCAGCTGGTAGATCAGAGAATTGGGGCCACCCCCCCCCCCCCTATACAACATGGTGATTAAATAAATATCCTCCTCTATGGGATAATACTATGTATAAAAATTGGCCATGAATTCCTTCTGTCATAATGCTAGTGACGAATCAACTGTTATAGAAAGGTCAAGTTCCCCCTGATGGATGTATCCTCATCATAAAACTTGAGGAGGCCAACATTCGTCAAAAGGGAATGATTATTTGGTGTAATAGGGTGAGGCGGAATCCTGGGGAGGCAGGTGCGGGTGGGATCATCTTTGATTCCGGAGGGAATATAGTGTCATCTTATGCCTTGGGTCTTGGTCGAAAAACCAATAATGAAGTTGAGTGGCTCGCGCTCCTTTGGAGTTGGCTAAGAAACTCAAGATCACCAAAATAATTGTCAAGGGACACTCCAAGCAAGTTATCCACAAAATTATCAATGGATACAACAAAGGAGCAGTTAAAATTTGAAGAATCTATGAGTGAATTCGGCAAGCCTCTGTAAATTTTCAAACCACCTTTTATCACATTCTTAGAGGTAGCAACATCAAAGAAGATAAGATGGAAAACCAAGGAGACAAGCTAAAAATGGGATTATTCGAGGTTAATGGTAACCTGAAAAATACAATTTATGTCCCCTAGGAACACTTGCAAGGATGAAGGGGTTCAAGGGTGGCCTAACGTTGGTGCTTGGCCTTTCCACAATGTTTCATTTTTTTAATTTTTTTTTAATGGGGGGGAGTCCCCACTACCCGGCGGTCTAACAACCGATAGGCTGCATGGCCTTCGACGTCCAGTTGTCTCCCCAAAACAACCCATGTGAAGATATTTAATGCAGTCCCAATCTCGCCCAGATGGATTAGAGTTCATGCACGAGCCATGGAAAACTCCCTCAAGAAGTCTCCTCCAGCTTCATTTGGTCATCACACTTATGTTTCTCCTGGTGCAACGAATGATTTTGGCGGTGCAGTGAACGATTTCCTCAGTGCAACGAATGTCTTTCCCAGTGCAGAGTTTTTCTATGCAACAATTGGTTTGTGTGGTAGAGTGAAAGGTTTTTCGAGTGCAGTGAATGATTATTGTGGTGTAGTGAACGGTTTGTGTGGTGCATTGAATGGTTTTGCTGGTGCAGTGACTGTGCTTCCCGGTGCAGAGAAGGTTTGTGAAGTGAACGTTCCTCCTCTATAGCCTCTACACCCATTCTCTTTAGGCTCTCTTAGCATTGCAGATAAGGATTTCCTGCCCAGTTCTCAAGCGGCATGCTCAACTCTCATTGCGCATTCAAATTTGCTTCTGTCTCAGGAAGTTATGGAAAACAGGGACCTTAATTTGGATGATCTTCAGTAATCCTTAAGAGATATCAAGAAGCACATTAGATGGCTCTATGAAATCATGAATTGGGGGGTTACGTAAAGGAGTTCAACTGCTGAAGAGGTCAAATGGATGGCCCGACAAATGGGAAATCGCGACGCTTGAATTGAAGACAACCACAAAGATTTGCATGAGCTAATGGGCACAATTGGTTACATGAAGGAGGATTTGTAGAAGATGGTAAACATGAATCAAAGCAACCAATGTCAAGACTCACCTATCAGAGATCAACCAATGGAGGAAACCTCAGTAGTTCAGCCAGTTAAAAACCCAAAGGGAAAGCAATGGGAGTAGTTCTAGTCCAAATGGTATTTTATGTTTTTCTGCATTTTGGTTTTAGGTGTATATATGTGTATATACCCTATGGAGGGTGATAGAAATATTTTTTGGCACAGTTGCAGGTTTAAGTCAATAGCCTCTAATACAAAAAATTCAATATTTTTGGGCAAAAAAAGTATGATTTGCAGGTCTTAGACCTCCTTTTTTGTACGCTTGGGTGTTAACATCCTTTTTATATAAATACAATATCTTCCTGGTTTTTGTTAAAAAAAATAGGGTGAGGGGGGATCTCCATCTCTTTGTCCTCCCACTCACATATAAAGGTGTACATGTTGAACTATTGTTGCAACACTCGTCATCGACGTTGTCTCTAATTCACATAAAAAATAATTTAGGCACATATATAGATAAAATAAATTGAAATAAACCCCAGGGTTTATCTCAACCAAACATGACCCAAATGTTAGATATCCCCCCTAAATAATTTTATTTAAATATGACCCAAAGGGTTATCTAAATAAATTTTTAAATTTGAAATTCGAAATTGTGTTAGTTTTTAGCCTAACCTATGTTGCGTGTGACGCTTATTGGGTAATTTCCATCAATCTAGTGTATGTTATTTATAATCCATTGGTAACGGCATGCCCAATCTAACACAAGGTTGACAGTTCTTCCTATAATTTGGCAGGGCACACCAGAGAGTTCGATGCGAGATAAACCACTGAAGCACAACAGGTGAATTTTTTTTTAAATGAAAAAAATGTCAAATTTAAGCTTAACTCTAAATATTAATCCAATGAAATTGTAATTAGGGAGGTAAAAAACAATTTACCTAGTCTTTTCCCGCAAGGAGGAATCGTTGCCTGGTAGAGAAAAATGAAAATGTCCATTGTTTGCTAAAATTAAAAATTCAATCAAACCAACCGAAAAATCTATCAAGCCAAGGAAGAAACTCTGTAGAGCATGAAAAAGTTGTGGTTGTACAAGAATGATGAGCATGAGTGCTTTTGTGAGAGGTTGGAAGAAAGGAGGAATTGTAAAAAAATGAAATTTTGTTTGATGATTTTTTTAACCCTACCGTAATGAGCCTAATGATAATGAGACACACCAGTGCTTAATGAAGGTAGTGGAATGGATCAATAAGTGGATTTAATTCTTTTAATAAAAAAAATTATTTTGTAATCGAAAGAATTGGCCATGTAGTGTGTTTTCTATATTATAACACGTTGGTTCGCGTTCGGATTCTAAACGCATAGTTTTGATTTTTTAGCTCTATGTTAAAAAAACTTGAGGCTATAGTACTATTAATTGCATCGTTAATGTTTTATGGTGAGACAACATTCAATACAGACAGTTTGGTTACTTTTTTAATGTTTGTTTCTTTAATTAAATTTGGTTTCAAGTAATTTTATTTGAATAGCCAATTGTTTTAACCTAATTCGGTGTGTCCTTAAAATGTGCTACAAGGTGTTCATCGTGTAGTGTGTCTTAAATAACTTTATTGAATAAGGCAATCAATGGTCTAATTTAGTAAAAGTTTTTTAATTTGACCTTAAATAATAATAGCCAAATCACTTAATCAATCAATACCTATGATCATACTTTACCATGTCTTTGGACAACTTTATAAAAGAGAAAAGACACAAAATAGAAGGATGGGATGTTTTGAGGCATGTTTGAGAAGGCGGTGAAAGAGAACAATTCTTCTCCATTGTGTGCTCAACAATCCAAGTAGGAGAATTAAAAAGTAGTAAAGAACCATTTGTAATGAATGTTTGCCTCATGTGTTTTAAGGATTTGTTATATTTTAATGTGAGTTGTAAAACAAGTCATTTTTGTTGACATTTCTCCTCGATTGCAATTTTCTTTAGGGTAAATCAAAAGTGTTATTTGTATTTCATTGAGTTAAATAAATTTTCATGCATATCCCTTTCATTTATGCATGTAATATTCAATAGTAAATTGAATACATGAGTGTCGATTTGGCCTTAACACTAGAAATGGTAGTAGCATAATCATCTTTTCATTATTATCTATTTTAATGAGTTAAGTTAGAGGCATATCCTCGACAATTTACAAATCAGGTGTGGACCAATCATACGTTGTTGCATATCAGTGTCATGATACTGAAAATGTACTAATAGGATAGGGGTTGATTTAGGTTCTAACACATGGCACAAAATTATATGGATAAGCGAGGTCAAATTCTCCATTTTTACACTAGTGGAAAATGAGAGATTAGTGACCAAAAAAATGACCAAAATCCGCATATCAATGACCACTTTTGGTTTGGCGATCGCTGGTGGCTAATTTGCGGTCTTTTATTACATGACCAAAATTGGTCATTTTTATTTTGGTCATTTATAGCTTGTCGGTTGGTCATTCATTTGGTCATATATTTGGTCATTAATTTGGTCATATATTTGAATCAATGACCAAATATATGACAACATTTGTGACCAAATTAATGACCACGTGACAAGCTAAAATATGACCAAATTTGGTCGCGTAATAAAAGACCATAAATTAGCCACCAAAACTGATTTTTGGTCATTGATATACGAATTTTGGTCATTTTTCTGGTCATTTGTATCTCATTGTTTGGTCGCGTATCTCTCAATTATTGGTCATTTTATTTGTGAATTTTGGTCTTTAATCTCATTTATTGGTTACTAATTTAGTCAATTTTTAGTCTTTATGTATGGCCATTATATTTTAGTAGCTTGAATGGTGTCCATTATTAATCAATATAAATTTTTAATATGATATTATGTTTAAATTAAAAAAAAATCATACATTTATTCTCATCTAATACACATGCGAATTATGCAGTCACATTATAATTAATTACAACACCTGTAAATAAAATCTAATACACATGTAAATCATGTAATGTCACATTAATTAGTTAATAATTACAACATTGATACATAATATAAAGTACAACCATATATATAAGTTTTAAACCACAAATTATATTATATGAAATGTCAAAAGTATTACAATAAATATGAGTTTTCTCAAAAACACATATTAATTTCCATATAACTTTATGGGAAAGCCATCACTTTTCAAAATATTACAATGGCTAAACCATCATACTTGCACTTGGTTGCAAAACCATACTTAGATCCCACATCAACAGCTTCTAAACCATACTTAAATCCCACGTCAGCAGCTTCAAAACCACACTTAGCAACTTGAAAGCCTCAACATCAGGCTCTTCATACGGAATGGCAAATCCTCAGTAGCGAGCTCTTCATACTCAATGGTCCACTTATAAGTTAAGCTCACTCCTACAAAATCCAATAAAAAATTATCACTTGTAAAATAGAAAAACAATGAACTGTAAATTAGAAAAACAATGAAGCAAATTATTTATCTTGTTCAACAGCTAACAACAATAATCAAGATCATGTGCAAAATAGGAAAACCTAATCTAACAAATTCAATTTAAGAATTGGTTAAAATTAAACTTGAATGGCTAAATCTGCAACTATTTAGTACCTAAGAAAAGTAAAACTCAACTCTAAACCAAGAAATGGATTTCAACAAGAAATATAATCAACGAATCCACAAAACAATTATGCTCGACTGCACAGGTAGAAACCTGTATACATAGTGCAATCTGTGAAGGATTTCACCCCTATATGTCATGTGGTTAATGAATGACATGACAACTATGGAAACTGATGAATTATTTAATAAAGTCTCCAATCCAACGCCCAAAAGAATAAATAACAGATTTCTTTACCTATGGAGTCGCCATTCTGCTATGTATGATTTGGTGCAAAAGTGTAACAAATGCACTCAGACACAAGTTGGAAATGATGGTGCAACAAAAACATAAAATGTATGACTTGTGTATGCGAGAAAAGTTGTATAAACCTACTTTCCCAAACATGCAATAAACATAAATCAAAAGAGAAGAGGGAAGTGAAACCTTAGGGGAAGCCACTTGATGAGCTGGCCTTGTTGGAACAAGAGAAGGTGAACTAAAAATAAGAATCGTCTTTTATGGAGTGCTTCCATGGCGCTCAATAATAGCTACAAGGAACATGTTAACAGGTGTTATAATAAAAATCAATATATATTTTTAGTGGAAACAACTTACAACTCTTCTAATCAAGATGGAAAAGAAAATTACACTACTCCAACAAATTCTCAGGCCAAGTCCAAGCAATCATAACTTCAAAATATCTAGAGACCAAAACTACCAATTTATATTGTTTGACATAGGAGAGCACTGATATACCCCATCTAAATCTGTTGATGCATTGCAAGGCAGGAGCTTTAAGGCCGCTCATAAACTGAACACTTGTTTTTGGAGCTCAGAAATCACAAGAAAGTGTCCAACCCAACCATAACCACCAAGTCCTTCACTATCCACGTTCTGTAGTTGTGACATGTTCATACTTAGCCTGGTCTGCAGTGCCAATTCCCGTGGGGCTATCGCCTACAAGAGATAGAAACTATTATAGCATAACTAGAGAAAGAAACATATCGTTTCTAATTATTTGTGGAATGAATGCTTTGGATTGCAAATGTGCAAAGAATAGTACAGTAAAAAAACTTCAAGCAAAAAACCACTGCCTTCAAGGCTCTTCCTAGAAGGGCATAGTATACAAGAAACAAATAACTATTTCTAACTCTCTTTATCATTCTGGTAAGTATCAAGAGTTTTAAAAATTTCCCAGTTTCCCATGATGGACATATTTTAACTTTTTAATAAGTTGCAAAGAAACGGGGATCAAACCTACACCCAACAGAGCTGCAAAGCATTAAAGTGCAGAGAATGGGAAAATTGTTCTAAACCTACACCCAATAGAGCTGCAAAGCATTAAAGGAAATCTATCATATGGTAATGAAAGGGGAAGATTGTTCCACATTAGTACCCACCACTTCACGTTGGCGCCTATCTTCTTTCCTGCACTTCTTAAGATTCATGTCTTCAGTTATCTTGAGTTTTCTGTAGAAGAGAAGCCCTTGATTTTGTATCATATGTACTCTCTGCATAAACAATAATACAAGTGTGCTCCTTCATTCCATTTGCATCTATCTCAATGTTTGCGTTGCTCCTATGTGCAAATCGCTACAAATAATTGGCATATCTTAATGATGGCTTAATTCCTCTATCATTAGTTCTTTCAAATATTAATATGAAGTTACATATAGTCAATAGGGATGTATTTGGGTCTGGTCCATGCATTAGAACATAAATTCAAAATCCTTTGACAATGTTTGGTCCATTTGGAAATCTGCAATTTCACTCTCCATGCTCCAATTTCACTTTGCATGCTCCACTCTTCCTTCCCACATCTTGGCCGACATTCCATTGGCAAGAATCTGCAGGGTTTTAGATAAAGTGTGGACATTTAGATCTGCTTATGTGTTCTTAGAATAAGATATCAGAAATAGATATAAATGAAAACAGAGGACAGTATCTTTACTTGGCGAAGTCGCATGGAATCTGTAACAAATAACCTTAAGAAATCTTGCACTGTGTCAATCCCCTAAGCACTTAGTCTCTTGTGAAAATCACCATCTTTTCCAACTCTGTCTAGACGCCATACTTCATCACCCAGAGCTGGAGGATAGTGCTTCTTATACACTGTAAGTAAAAAGGTAAAGTTTATTCAATAATTCCTTCAAATTTTGTCTACAGTTCAACAATGATCTTAAATCTGCATTGAAAATTGTTCCCAAAAACTATCCTTATGTCAAGTCCAAATCTGCTCTTGAATCTTGTGACAAACATAGTCACAAATCTGCAATCTATTCCCTTCAATTTTGTCCATCACTTGTCACAAAATTGTCATGGAAAGTGTGACAAGACAATTCTTACTATTGCTCCTAACATTCTTACTATTGCTCTCGAGAGGTTTCAGGTACCAGCCTTATTGCCTTTTGTGTGTTCAATGCATGTTCCTGTTTTTCGTTGTGTGACAGTTTAGTAAACTTTTTCTGTCTCAGTTTGGGAAGTTTGGCAAACTCAAAAAGCATGCTATTTTCCTCGAAGTCCTGAACATGAAACCATACATGAGTAGAATGGGTGACAAACCACCATTATACAAGCTGTATGCAGTAGTGGTGCATTTATATATGATGAATGCTTCCTTTTCTGGGCATTATGTATGTCAAGAATTTACAAGGGGCCTGGTACAAAATTGACGATAGCAAGGTGATGTTCTTAAAAAATGAAAAACAGAATATGAAGAAAATTCCTTCAAGACCACTGCCAAATATAACACATCTACAAATAGACACTGCTTAACATAGCAATATATCGCATGTCAATGAAAACAATCTCATTAGACTCGTTTCAATTTTCACTGCGAGGAACCTAGATATAACCTCTGAATCGACATACAAGATTTGAAGGGTTTCCATTTGTATGTGGTTTTAAATTTATCTTGTGCTAAACTCTAAATCAACTTGCTATCAACTTGGATCAACCTCCTCCCTCTGCATCCGTAAGAGCTATATTGGAGCAACTTGCAGTTTCTTTCATCTCATCAGTTGTATCTGAGTATCCATCTTTCTCTTTATCTTGAACATTTCTGTTCTACATATTTAGGAGCCACTTGCTTTTATAATGGTTACTATCTGCATCTCTACTGACTGTCACCATATCACAAGTCTTTCTCGCTGTCTAACTTCTGGAAGTCAAGGCATAAGTTCTTTCCTCCGAGACCTGTAAACTTACTTACAGCATGCTTTCTGAGATATGTCTCTTAGCCAACCAGTCAGTAATACTAAGCAATAACTATATCATGATTTCTATCAGCATAGTACAAATTTTTTCTTTATCCAAAACTTGTTTAACTATGTACATATCTAAAAACCCTTAATCATGAAACAACCTTGTAAACAACTTTTCTCTCTAGCTATGAAATTACCAAACTTGCTTTACCATCATAGCTAACCACATACCTTTGTCACTCACATGAGTGATCATACCTGAAATATGGGTTTTCTTTTTTTCTTTATCATCTTCTAGAGACTTTTGTCATAAGTCTGCACATACACTAACACAAGACGAGGTTAATTAACATTGTCACAAAAATATAACTTGTGATGATACAGTAAAATAAGCAAGGAACTAAAAATAGGCATGAATACTTATCTTTTATTTTTGTGTGGGGAATCTCTTTGGACTCCACCATTTTCTATCTTTCTTCAAATCAACTGTCTTATTTACTTCATGGTCACACTGAAGTCTTATTTTCTTCAAGATTGGTCTTATTTACTTTATGGTCACACTGAAATTGAATTCTTACCAGCATTGTGGTAGCCAATATGAATGAAATTCCTTCAAGACCACTACCAAATATAACACATCTACAAATAGACACTGCTTAACATAGAAATATATCGCATGTCAATGAAAACAATCTCATTAGACTCATTTCAATTTTCACTGCGAGGAACCTAGATATAACCTCTGAATCGACATACAAGCTTTGAAGGGTTTCCATTTGTATGTGGTTTTAAATTTATCTTGTGCTAAACTATAAATCAACTTGCTATCAACTTGGATAAACCTGCTCCCTCTGCATCTGTAAGAGCCATATTGGAGCAACTTGCAGTTTCTTTCATCTCATCAGTTGTATCTGAGTATCCATCTTTCTCTTTATATTGAACATTTATGTTCTACATCTTTAGGAGCCACTTGCTTCTATAATGGATACTGTCTGCATCTCTACTGACTGTCACCATATCACAAGTCTTTCTCATTGTCTAACTTCTAGAAGTCAAGGCATAAGTTCTTTCCTCCGAGACCTGTAAACTTACTTACAGCATGCTTTCTGAGATATGTCTCTTAGCCAACCAGTCAGTAATACTAAGCAATAACTATATCATGATTTCTATCAGCATAGTACAAACCTTTTCTTTATCCAAAACTTGTTTAACTATGTACATATCTAAAAACCCTTAATCATGAAACAACCTTGTAAACAACTTTTCTCTCTAGCTATGAAATTACCAAACTTGCTTTGCCATCATAGCTAACCACATACCTTTGTCACTCACATGAGTGATCATACCTGAAATATGTGTTTTCTTTTTTTCTTTATCATCTTCTAGAGACTTTTTTCATAAGTCTGCACATACACTAACACAAGACGAGGTTAATTAACATTCTCACAAAATTATAACTTGTGATGATACAGTAAAATAAGCAAGGAACTAAAAATAGGCATGAATACTTATCTTTTATTTTTGTGTGGGGAATCTCTTTGGACTCCACCATTTTCTATCTTTCTTCAAATCAACTGTCTTATTTACTTCATGGTCACACTGAAGTCTTATTTTCTTCAAGATTGGTCTTATTTACTTTATGGTCACACTGAAATTGAATTCTTACCAGCATTGTGGTAGCCAATATGAAGAAAATTCCTTCAATACCACTGCTAAATATAACACATCTACAAATAGACACTGCTTAGCATAGCAATATATCGCATGTCAATGAAAACAATCTCATTAGACTCATTTCAATTTTCACTGCGAGGAACCTAGATATAACCTCTGAATCGACATACAAGCTTTGAAGGGTTTCCATTTGTATGTGGTTTTAAATTTATCTTGTGCTAAACTCTAAATCAACTTGCTATCAACTTGGATCAACCTGCTCCCTCTGCATCTGTAAGAGCTATATTGGAGCAACTTGCAGTTTCTTTCATCTCATCAGTTGTATCTGAGTATCCATCTTTCTCTTTATCTTGAACATTTATGTTCTACATCTTTAGGAGCCACTTGCTTCTATAATGGATACTGTCTGCATCTCTACTGACTGTCACCATATCACAAGTCTTTCTCATTGTCTAACTTCTGGAAGTCAAGGCATAAGTTCTTTCCTCCGAGACCTGTAAACTTACTTACAGCATGCTTTCTGAGATATGTCTCTTAGCCAACCAGTCAGTAATACTAAGCAATAACTATATCATGATTTCTATCAGCATAGTACAAACCTTTTCTTTATCCAAAACTTATTTAACTATGTACATATCTAAAAACCCTTAATCATGAAACAACCTTGTAAACAACTTTTCTCTCTAGCTATGAAATTACCAAACTTGCTTTAACATCATAGCTAACCACATACCTTTGTCACTCACATGAGTGATCATACCTGAAATATGTGTTTTCTTTTTTTCTTTACCATCTTCTAGATACTTTTGTCATAAGTTTGCACATACACTAACACAAGACGAGGTTAATTAACATTCTCACAAAATTATAACTTGTGATGATACAGTAAAATAAGCAAGGAACTAAAAATAGGCATGAATACTTATCTTTTATTTTTGTGTGGGGAATCTCTTTGGACTCCACCATTTTCTATCTTTCTTCAAATCAACTGTCTTATTTACTTCATGGTCACACTGAAGTCTTATTTTCTTCAAGATTGGTCTTATTTACTTTATGGTCACACTGAAATTGAATTCTTACCAGCATTGTGGTAGCCAATATGAAGAAAATTCCTTCAAGACCACTGCTAAATATAACACATCTACAAATAGACACTGCTTAGCATAGCAATGTATCGCATGTCAATGAAAACAATCTCATTAGACTCATTTCAATTTTCACTGCGAGGAACCTAGATATAGCCTCTGAATCGACATACAAGCTTTGAAGGGTTTCCATTTGTATGTGGTTTTAAATTTATCTTGTGCTAAACTCTAAATCAACTTGCTATCAACTTGGATCAACCTGCTCCCTCTGCATCTGTAAGAGCTATATTGGAGCAACTTGCAGTTTCTTTCATCTCATCAATTGTATCTGAGTATCCATGTTTCTCTTTATCTTTAACATTTATGTTCTACATCTTTAGGAGCCACTTGCTTCTATAATGGATACTGTCTGCATCTCTACTGACTGTCACCATATCACAAGTCTTTCTCATTGTCTAACTTCTGGAAGTCAAGGCATAAGTTCTTTCCTCCGAGACCTGTAAACTTACTTACAACATGCTTTCTGAGATATGTCTCTTAGCCAACCAGTCAGTAATACTAAGCAATAACTATATCATGATTTCTATCAGCATAGTACAAACCTTTTCTTTATCCAAAACTTGTTTAACTATGTACATATCTGAAAACCCTTAATCATGAAACAACCTTGTAAACAACTTTTCTCTCTAGCTATGAAATTACCAAACTTGCTTTACCATCATAGCTAACCACATACCTTTGTCACTCACATGAGTGATCATACCTGAAATATGTGTTTTCTTTTTTTCTTTATCATCTTCTAGAGACTTTTGTCATAAGTCTTCACATACACTAACACAAGATGAGGTTAATTAACATTCTCACAAAAATATAACTTGTGATGATACAGTAAAATAAGCAAGGAACTAAAAATAGGCATGAATACTTATCTTTTATTTTTGTGTGGGGAAGCTCTTTGGACTCCACCATTTTCTATCTTTCTTCAAATCAACTGTATTATTTACTTCATGGTCACACTGAAGTCTTATTTTCTTCAAGATTGGTCTTATTTACTTTATGGTCACACTGAAATTGAATTCTTACCAGCATTGTGGTAGCCAATATTTAAGTTGAGGAGTTATTACTCTGTGGGGAAGTTGGAAGTGGAGAGCCCTATCTAGGTGCAGGAGAGTGCGTTGGCTTTGGATTTAGAACTATAGTTGGTGCATATGATCCTGAACCTGATCCAGGCTTAGGCACAGCGACTACCAGAAGAACAGAGGTTATAACATCACCATCAACATAACTGAAATGAATTTAAACCAAATAAATCGCATCGAAGACAATGATACCTGGAAGAGTTTGGATGTGTCCATCATTTCCACCTTGAAGTCTATCCAAAACTCCCACCATGGGGGCATTGTTGTAGGTTGTAGGTTCTGTCTGCCGATAGTTGTCTCTTGTGTCAACGAAGTT
>LPNX010660233.1:0-32455 GCA_001517045.1 Pseudotsuga menziesii | reverse complement strand
GGGGGGGGGGGGGGGGGGGGGGGGGGGGGAGTAAGTGAAGGATGTGACAAAGAAGTGGGATTTGGATGGAAGTGTGGTGGTGGATGGGAGGCAAGGGATGAATGGAACAAGGTGGGGATGGATGCAGGGAAAGGGACATGTATGCCAGGGGATACACCTGGCATATATGGTGGGAAAAATGCAGTCGATGGAGAGATAGTGACACCGATGTGCCTATGTACTAGAACCTGCATACATATTCATTTCCCTGTATATTAGTACATAAAAAATACAACTATACAAAGCTACTCCATCAAAGCTGAAATTAAATTTATACTTTATTACATGATACCTGCACACAAGGGGATCTGCTAATCCCTGGTGGGGATGGTTGGTCACTCACTTCTGCGGACACCTGTGCAAACACAAAAATATTTAGATTCAATTACTAAATATATTTTTTAGACATAATGGTTATATTATATAAAGAAGGTGGTATAACCACAAAAATAGAGCCCAGATTACAAAATTCCCTTATGGAAGCGGCAAAGTAGGTAAACCATCCTTAGCCATCCTTAAACACGCCCTTATGGAAGCAGTAAAGAAGGTCCAAAATTACCTTACTATAGGGGAAAACTAACACAGTAAATAACTGAAGAATATCAGATCACTAACAGATTCCAACAAATCCTTTTAGAACTAACAATATACTAACAGGAAGACATGCAATATATACTTCAGTAAAGAGCAGACCAGAAAGAATTCCACAACCAGCGGAAGACAAAATAGTATGGAAAATCCATGGGCTACTTGGAATCCCCATAGGGAAGGGACGATGAACCTGAATTTGTGCATTCCAATTTGACCATCCTCAGCTCTAGCTTATCAACCTTCACCTCCAAATTTGCCAAAAACTTGATAATTGCAGATTCAGACTTCCTGATAGTGCGTTTGAATTTCTTTCTCAGGAACGTCAGGTCTCCTTCCACATTTTCTAGCCTTCTGCCTCCTTCGAAATCGATTATGTCCACCATGCCTTTAAGCTTCTCCACTTCCTCTTTAACATCATTATCAACCAGAGCCAGCATGGATGATCCCAGGGATTCGGAGGAAGCCATAATTACTACCACGCTCCTGATAACCTTCAGCGCCAACACTCTCAAATTATTCTCACATCTTGCTCTGAAAAACAACCTCAATTCGCTTGCAGACCAGCCATACCAAGGTTCCTATTCTCTTCATCTTCTTGAAATTTATATCTCTGCTCCTCATGCATGAAAACACCAGACCACTAGGGATCATCATACTGTCCATTAATTCACCCAAAACCTTTCCTAGTTCATGTTAGATCGACGAGACTTCTAACCTCCTGTTCGCATGCACAAATCGCTCCCTCGTACAAGGATTTAAATGCTCCCCTGCGCTGCCAATATCTCCCACGTGTTGGCACATGAACACCATGCATCCAAACGATGCCTTGAGCTCCCATGAAATGACACTTGTCCTTAGCACGTGTCCAATCTCTTGTCCACGTCATGACCTTACTTCATCCCTGGTCCTATGGTGGGGGGGGGGGAACTCATGAGATCCATTGATCTAGAGGCATCCAGGGCTTAGCATGGAGCCTAAGTTTGCCGCTAAGTCCGACTCCTTGTTGTGGATTCTAAGCACATGAAAGAAATTGACTTTGTGGAAAAACCACACTAAGAAATGGATCTTGATCAATAGTTGTCTGAGATGTAGATGACTAGGTAGAGCGCCCTCAACAATTGCTTGGATAACTATCCTCAAATATCCCAACACAGTGCGTCTTGTAATTCTCTTGTTCTTGGAAATCACAAGTATTTGCCAGAGGGCTAAGGCTTCGGCAATGTTGTTTGTTTCCGTTCCAATCCCCCAAGAGAAGGAAGTTTCAATAATGTCGTTCGGGGTGAAGAAAACCCTGCCCCCCTGCCGCAACGGTGATTCAATTACTAAATATTAACTGCAATGGATGACAAGATTAACTACTAACATTACATTTAATTGCTGAAATAAAACTACCTATGTGTATGGTGTCTTGATGTCCTATGCAGCTGCCATGGCTCCATCTATGTTGAAGGAACCAACGTCCTCCCACCCGGGTATTGGAGACTCAACACTGAATAGATGTACATTAAAAAAAATTAAGTCATCAACATCTAATTCTAAGTTAAATTTATTAGATATTATGAGATTGCATAATGTATAAGCAATACTTGAACATGAAATAAAACAATAACTAACCTACTATAGGTAGCTCTCTATGGCATGCTCATGCGTGGGAACATGGCATGGATTCCCACAATGAGAACAACGATGTGGCACTGGTCCTGTCGAGCTAGATGGACCATCCTGGCTACCACCTGTAGTTTCTCTCCCTCGCCCACCACCAGTAGACCGTGCAAAAGTGTGTCTCTCAAGGTGGCCATGCTTGCTCTGTGAGGACATAGCCACAAATGTGGTATGCCTAAGAAGGTGTTTTGTGGCACTTATAATGGACTTGTGTATCTCATATAGCTCGCTACCTAACCCAGGGGGTTGAGGAAGTGGGTTTGGCTCTCTCCTAGGTGCAGGAGGTCCTCTAAGTGGGTTCTGGAGGGAATGAGGTCGATCTTGGGATGAACCAAACTCGAAGCCCTAGAACTCGACGATGTCAAAGTAGTTCACATGGAACCCTAACACAAAATAATCCCACATTTTCCTAAGAAAATACTGTGGGACCTCGACATTGTTGCACGGAGACTTGTCAAAAACCATGAACCATCTCTTCCTCCAGTTTTCTCTCCATTGTTGGTAATTACACTAGTCCATCCAAACTCGCCTCTTCCTCACATCTGGAGGTTGTCTTGTTTTCGGATCTATAAATTTGCTCCATAGTTCAGATTTTGTGATATTCGGGTTTTTTATATCTTATTTGGACATACCAGTGGCACAATGTTCTCTCATTCGATCCCTATATTGGCTCAAATTGGTTATCTCACTGTGGGCAATGTTGATATACTCTATTATGTTTTGTAGTGATGTGGCAAGGGAATCCTAAGAGGGTTCCCTGGTGTTCTTCATTTCATCACTCAATATCCTTAACTAGTTTAAATTCTCGTAAAATTCATCTTCGGGGTTTTCTGGTGGTTCAGCAAATCCATCTTCAGGGTTTTCTTCATTTAATTCAGGGTTTATTTGGTCCTATGATTGGTTTGTTTCACTCCTTTGTTGGGATGGTTCATTGGTATTTGTCATTATGTTTAGGTAATGTGTGTGCAATATCAAATTTGTTCCATTTCAATTCATTTGCAAATTTTTTTAATTTTATATTTTATTTGAAAAAAATTTTAAAAATTTAAAAAACAAAAAAATACAACAAAATGAAAATACTGCTCCACCTACCTTATTCCAATGGCCGTGGGTGTCGTTTTAGGGTGCTTGGACACTTCTTTTGGGCTGTGTGGGTGTCTTTTTGGCCTCCTTGGATGTCGTTTTTGGGTAGCTTGTGCGCTCGTGGGTTGTGAGTGAATAAAACTGTACACTATTTTTTTTAAACATAGGGACATGTGTGCGTCCCTGTACGCATGCGGACTAAACATGCGTGCACATCCATATAAGTGTGTACACCCATACACATGTGTGCATCATTAGGGGTGTGTGTGCACTCTTATTTTCCACATTGGCAATCCCATGTGGAGGTTCTCCTTTGCCGAAGTAGGAAAGTGTGTGTGCATGTTCCTATTTTTTTCCGCTAGCGCGCTCCCATTGCATCATAATTGGGTAGTAGCTTCTTACGAGCACCCATGTCTAATTTTACCTAAAATATTGAACTGACTTTGAAAATGTATGTACTTATGCACAATTTGTATAAGGAATCCCCTAGATTCCTTCTTCCAATCCAAATAATCTTGTCCATCTCCGTTCACCTTAACTTTAAACTCAATTTCTTTTGTGGTCTTATTAATTGCTGTAATAATTGTCTCTTCAATAGTTATATCAGTTGGATCATAACTTTTAGTCCTATGGAGATTCGCCTTTCTACAACAGTATTAACCAAACAATAATGGGTGCACTCCTTTGATGGAGATCTCCCTCATATTCACTGCACAGAGACAAAACTACTGGTCCTTCTCAGAGCAATATAAGTGATAACCAAAACACCCCTAGCCCACTTGAACCCGACAGAGCAATTTTTGTGAAAAATGTCAATTTGGATTGGTTAAATATTAATTTTAAAGGTATGGGTAGTTTTAAAATCGATCATTTAGTATAGGACAGGCATCACGATTGCTGTGATTTAAAATTACAAAAGTAGCAATTTTCGGTAACAATTTTAATCGGTTTTTTACAAAAATTTAGTGGAAAAGTGGGGCGTTTTAGTTGTCTTTTATCCTACTCACAACATTTGTGGGTATCCTTATTGACGAAAATAAGGGATATAATTTTTTTTTGTATATTACCCAGTATGAAACTGGCTTTAGTCCATGAATAGAAAATTGCTTTTGAGTTGTTTTAATGAATAAATTTGATGAATCGACCAACATTACCAAATAAAAACATGTAGTGATTCTCCTAAATCACAATGGTCACAACTAAATTATGATAGGTTATACATACATACATACACAAATTTATATAAACAACTAAGTAAAAAAAATAGAGAGTTTTATTTTTTTTAAGTAAACATCATTTTGTAAAAAATAAAAGTGAATTTTCAAAAGGAGAGTAGATACTTTTAAGATGTCCATCTACCGAAACATATTAGAAGAATAACCTATTACATTAGCATGATTTATCAATTGTGGCCAGGTTTTAATACCCCATGTGTTATTCCCTTGACATATGTAATTTGTAATTGTTTATCATCATTGCATATGGTGCCATAACAAGTGTTTTTAAGGACTTAGAGACATTATTATTATTTTGTAAATAATTAATTAATGAAAACAAGTGGCACATCAGGGACTACTAAAAGAGTATGGGAAGCCTAGATCCAGAGGGATGGGGACATTCCTAGCACTTTAGAACTTGTTTTGTCGATCTCGACCCGTATTTATGCCTTGGTGGATTTATTAGTTGATGATCACCCAAAAATTGTGCAACTAAACCATTTTTTTATTATTTTAGACCATGTTGGTATTATTGAGCTCAATTCATGATTTAGTTGGCCTCATTGGTGTTTGAGTGGGTTCCACTTGTTGATTGAGTCTTTATTTTCCTCCTCTTAGTTCTATTACCTGCTTCACTTCCTCGTAACTTCTTGTCATACATTTCACCCACCATCAGGGTGGATCTTTCACCGGCCTTGATTGGAATAGAAGTATAGCCAACGAAGACCGGCTTGAAACTCTTACTTTGGGGTGGGATATTTTTATTTATTTAAAATACAAAGCTTATAGAATAGCTGAGACACAAGTTCATGGCATTCAAAGCATCAGGATAAGAACCAACATAACCAAACCCAGGTGTAAAACCAAATCCAACATAGTAGCCTCATATACTTACGTTGGTGACCAACTCATCGTCGGAGTTATGTGGCATACATAATCCAAATCTATAACCTAGGATGTATATTCTCCAAGCGTAGGTCCTGTCCCAAAGATAATTGCATAGTGGTTTTGTAACTCCTTTGTGGAGGTTACACTTGGTTTTGTAACTCCCATTTTCACAAGCATTCCCTCTTCAGTTATTTTTAGCATTAACACCTCAAAATTTGTGTAAATACTTATTTAACTCCTTGTGTAAATACTTGTGTAAATTCTTGTGTAACTCTTGTGTAAATCCTTGTGTAACCCTCCTTTGAAATTTTGGAAAGATGCATTGACTTGTGTGACACCTCACCTCACTAAGTTTGATTCCTTTGCATGGATGATGTGGCCACACATGAGTTTGAGTTGGGTGGAGTAGCTTGGAGTCACTCTCCTTGAAATTTGAATTGCTTGGGTTGGATTAGAGTAAACCTCTTGCAATCTAATTACCCCACCTGGACTAACTCAAGTTGGATTACCTTGGTTTGGTTCGGACTGACTAAGGTAAATAATGTTTCATGGAGTTTAAACATTCTTGACATAGGATTAAGTTAAATATTGTGGATTGTATGAAATCTAAAATCAATGCTTTTAATGAGAACTTGCATAAAATTTTATTGACTCGAGTAATCATCTTTTAGAACTTGTTATGATGAGGGTTTCTTCAATATGATTAATGAAGTATTTTTAGTTCAAATGTTCATCACTTTCTTTCTTATACATATATATGTACTTTCTAATATTTTGGTGCTTGGAATGAACTATGGCTGCAAAATTCTTGAAGCAACTTATCATTGAGATGACTTTAGTTGAGTTTAGGGGATATTTTGAGGTCTTGTGATCTCTAAAATGTGGATGCTATTCTCTTCCAAAGAGTGCATCAAAACATATATTAAGTGTGAAATACAATTATTGCTATTGGGATTGTGATGTTAGTGCCCCCAAAAAAGCACACATTCATTTCATTTTCTATTGAATACTAAGTTACTCGAGAGTTTACAATCCTCTAAAATACTCATATGTGCACTTTAAATGAGCTAGATATTTGGTATTACCTATTTCCACAAAATAGTTTAGAGTATCTTTGTACTTTTCCTTTCTGTTGGATTGTTGATTAACATAGTGATGAGAATGAGTTCTCTCTCAATGTAGAAAAATAAGTTGGATTGTACACTATCTTGGAATGAATGAATGATTGATGATCCCAAAATCCTCTATGTTTTCTTAATGATAGATAGTGTTAAGTTTGGGATTTTTAATGTTTCATCAACTCCCTTTGGAGTATTTCTTATTTAGGGGGGATTTTGAAATTCGCTAGAATTCTAGGTTGTCTACACTGGTTTCAAAATGATCTCAATGCATAGTTTATATCACCACATACCTCCAATATCTAGTAATATTTATATTGTTCCTACATACTACTTTCTATTCAACTCTCATTCATACAATTATAAGAAAAAGAACTTAACATTTCATTACATAACACAACAATTCGATTGCCATTTCAATTAAACATCAATATTGGTCAACACTAATTAATAAAGGTTATATGTAATAGGAATTAATGAGTAATGTGAAATTAATTGCCAAAAAATGTGGAAATTAATCCCAAGCATAGATTAATTGAACTCACAAAAATTGCTTGAAAAGCATGCATAGATCCACTCAAATTGGAGACTGAAATTTGTGCGTAACACAAAATTGCATTGAATATGTTTACATCATCCAACCTTATAAAATAATAGGTTTACCAAATATATAATTACATCAGATATTTGAATGCCTAAGGAGGGAAGTTGAATCTTCACAAAGCAGGCTTACTAAAAGTAAAAAATCGCCCATATGTGCATAAAACACTTTCCAAAATAGTCAAGGAGGTCACGAATTGGACGAATGAGTTGTATCAACTGATAAGTGATGAAAATTCAATATACTCATGCTTTCAAGAGAGAAAAGGATGGAGGATGAGTTTTTCAAAACACAAGGAAGTTTCCATGTGACTAGATTTCACCTTTTTCCTTAAAAGCTGCTAAAAAGCACATTAGCTCAAGATAAGGAAGGAATGCGCCAAGGGTAATTTTAAGAACACCCTTGAAATTTATATGTATAATAAATGGGCGAATAACCATAATATGTAGGAAAATTTGAAGACTACTATTTTATCAATAATATAATATGTATATATAATTTTCTAGCTAATCTTTCATTCTATTATAGAATATTGTAAACTCTCAGTGAACATTTCACTAAATTATAAGATATTGTAAAATATTGGTGAATATTTCATTGAATTATTAAATATTGTAAAAACTTAGTGAATATTTCATCAAAATATAAAACATTGTAACATCTTGGTGAATCTTTTGCTAAGAAGACTCAACTTTTGATTCTACAAATTACTAAGGTAGTGTAATAGAAGATCATATACTAGAACTCAAGTTTCTTGACTCCTAGACCCTCAAATGAACAAATGCATGAATGAGGAGAGGACGGATTTATTTATACATTTCAAAAGCATTTTTGGGTCACTCACAACTGAAGGTGTTGGTAAAACAAAACCACACTAACTAGATTTAGGGAAAGTGGGGACTCCATGTTTTATATCGTCCCTCAATGGTCCAACAAACATGTGGGGACCCAAATCTTAAGATACTGACAAACTGATAGAAATGAACACTTTACATTGTGGAGTGATTATGGAACCCATAAAACATTATTACAAAGTGGAGTATTATCAAGACCCACAACCTCAATATAGTGTATGAATTCCCAATTAGCTTATTTTCCAAATATCTCATTTTTAAGCTACCCTCTAAAAAAAAACATGTTTATCTGTTTATAGATACAAATGTCACTTTTTCCTTTCTTTTGTTAACAATCAAAATATGAATTATGTCATTTTATTTATAATTTTAAGAGTTATTTAGAAACTTGCAATTGTTATTAGAAATAAGAACATACACTAACAAGAATAAAAATCACATTAATGCATCATCATGCATATCATTAGAAATACTATGTTAAAGGATACCTTTTCTTAGATAAAATAACGTAGGTGTTTGTATCCATGTGTTGGCTTATCCCACAATACTGAGAGGGGGGGTGAATCAGTATTGACAGTTTTTACTTTCAATACACAAAATCAACAATCAAGACACAGTTTTTATCGTGGAAACCTCAAAAGAGAAAACCACCAACACAAACTCATTAATAAGATGAATTTACAAAATTGTTTATCTACTGCAACATAAAGGATGAAAATCACACCCTAGGGTTTTTCTGTAAGTATGGACTAGGATGCTACAACACCCTTATAGTTTTCTTCCTGCTACAACAGACAAGGATGCTACGACACCATCTTCTCCAGCTATGACTAGAAGGAGGCTTCGACCCCCTACAGAACTATGGCCTTCCCTAGCACCACCCTACCACCTTGGTCTATTTCTCATGATTTCTCTCCCACTGAACTCTATCACACTCACTGGTCTTTGATTTTGATCATGAAATTCGAACTGCAGAGACCTCTTCCTTCTTACTCAGATTGTTGCTTAAATGCTTCTCTTCGTTTAAGCTTCTTTCAATAAGTGTGTCTCTTCAAACTAAACAAATATACCTTTCACAGTTGCGCCCTTTCATATATGAAGATCACATCTTTCAGAACATCCTTTCATGTTCTTCCATTGATCCCGCATCTCAGAGATCGTTTTCGCGGCTTGGAAACCATTTCTACACCTCTGTCCAATGTTTGCAAGTGCTTCTGCACTACCAAAATTCTTTCTGTAGGATCAACTTCTTGATCCAATCAGATTCATTGATCCTATCTCTAAGTCAATATGGACCGTCGATCTAACCATCGATTTCTGCCTCACATTATGCTTTCCATACCAAGATTCTATTTCAGTGATTTCCCACCGTTGATCTTCATCGGGCATTTTCCTGACCTTCGATCTCCATATTACGGGATGTGGGATGCGGGATGTCAACTACCTGATTTTGATTTTCCTCAAACTACTTTCCACAAGCTTCTTTTCGCAAGACCCTTTCCACAAGCTCCTTTCTGCAAGATCCTTTCCACACTGTTGATATGTTTTACTGGAACAAACATTAGCCATCTGATCTCTCTAGATTGTGGGATGTGGAAACGTAACATTTTGACTTTCAGCAAGTTCCTTTCCGCAATTTTTCTTCCGCACCGTTGATATTTTGCAATGTCTTTCCTGACCGTTGATCTTGCAGATTGTGGGGTGTAGAATCACACTTTCCTATTTTGGACTTCCACAACCTTTTTTCCGCATTGTGGATTGCAGGATGCGGGATGCGGAATCACACTTTCCTATTTTGTACTTCCTCATTTTCCTGGACCGTTGATTTCCTTGTGGATTTACCCTTGACCGTCCATCTTGATCTTTTGCGGAACTTTGGATTTTCCTCGTAACTTATGTAAACTTGATCTTCAACATCAGGTCTAGTGTGGGTCGCTCCCTAACCATCAATTTCAAATCGAGTCTCACCATGAATTTGCGGATCTACACGATTCTTTTTAAGAAATCCTCTGTGACTCCATGACTTTGTGGATCTACACGATTCTTTTTCGGAATTCCTCTATGATAGTTCATTCAACAACAACATTGGATGATCAATTTTAGTCGTACAACTTGCTATAGGATTTATTCGTCTTTCATTCACCTTGCAACGTACAACCTTCAGTATGCCACAATATTCACTAGTTATTCCTTTGTCTTCCATATTCATGAACACCTTTGACATCAATGACAACTATATAGTCAACAATCTCCCCCTTTGGCATTGATGGAAACCTCTACACATTCTCCCCCTTTGAAAACAATGACAAAGGAATCTTTCTTTTTGGAAGCTCCCCCTGTTAATAATTCTCCCCCCTAAGAATGATCTTTCTCCTCTTAGTACTTTTGTAATGGAATTACTCCCATTTTTTGTCTAAGATGCTCAAAGGCTTCCTTAGGTAGTGGTTTGGTGAAAATTTCAGCAATTTGTTCTTTTGTGTCAATGTATTCTAATTTGACAGCTTTTTGATATACTTGTTCTCTTAGATAGTGATACTTGATTGGTATATGTTTTGTCTTAAAATGCATACTAGGATTTTTAGACTTATTTATAGCTCTAGTGTTATCACATTTGATCACTATTGGATGTTCATATTTTACAAGTAGATCTTCTAGGGTTTGTCTCATCCAAATAACCTGAGTGCAACATGAGGCGACATCAATATATTCCACTTCTACTGTTGAGAGTGAAATGGAGGATTTTTTTTACTTGACCATGATACTAAACAATTTCCAAAAAAAACTGTTGCTCCACTAGTACTCTTTCGATCGTCGACACTTTTTGCCCAATCTGCATCAGTAAATGCCTTTAAGGTAAATTCATGTAATTTCGGATACCATAAACCATATTCCCTAATACCTTTTAGATATTTCAGAATCCTTTTTTCTGTTGCCAACATTTGTTTCTTTAGGAGCTGACTGAAACCTAGCTACCAATCCAACAGCTTACATCATGTCTGGTCTTGTGGCTGTCACATATATCGAACTGCCAATCATGGATCTAAACATGGTATGATCTACTTCTAGAGAGTCATCATCCTTACTTAACTTGCAACCAGTGACCATAGGAGTACCAACAGGTTTGGAATATTCCATTTTAAACTTTTTCATCATATCTTTGATGTACTCAGTTTGAGAGATGAAAATTCCTTCGTTTGTTTGGTAGACTTGTAATCCCAAGAAGAATGTCAATTCACCCAACATTGACATTTCGAATTCTTTCTTCATTTCAGAGGAAAAATCTACACTTAGGATTTGAAGATTGCTCCCAAATATGATATCATCCACATAGACAACAACAATGATCATATTTTTATCTGTGATCTTTAGGTAAAGATTACTTTCAGTGGATCCTCTTTTAAAACCTTGTTGTTTTAAGTAACTGTCTAGTCTTGAAAACCACGCTCTTGGAGCTTATTTGAGACCATAGAGAGCCTTCTTCAATTTACAGACATAGTCTATGTTCTCTGACAAGAGAAACCCTTCAGGTTATTCAATATATACTTCTTCTTCTAGTTTTCCATTTAGGAATGCAGACTTGACAGCCATTTGATATACTTTGAATTTTTTATGGAATGACAGTGCTAAAAACATTTTGATTGCTTCAAGTTGAGCTATAGGAGCATAGGTTTCTTCAAAATCAATACCTTATACTTGGGCATACCCCTTGCAAACCAATATTTCTTTGTTCCTTATTACTTGTCCATCTTGATTGAATTTGTTTTTGAAAATCCATTTGGTTCCTACAATGTTCTTATCTTTAGGTCTTGTGACAAGTTCCCAGGTCTCATTTTTCTCAATCTAATCGAGTTCTCCATTCATGTATTTGACCCATTCATCACTTTTGTTGGCTTATGCAAAGTTCTTGGGTTCTGCTATTGAGAGTAGGGCTTGTTCTACATCTGGTAGTTGTCTTCTTGTTTTGACCCCAGCATTTTTATCACCCATGATCTATGACTCCGGATGATCCTTTTGTATCCTTCTAGAAGGAGTTTTAGTGTCAGGTCTAGGGAAGTCTTCATAATCTTCCTGTGTATCTTCCTTCTCTTTGTATTTTTATTTGTTATGAATGCTCTCATCCTTTTGCGAGTCTTTTATTTCACCATCACATGTATTTTCAATGCTATCAAGATTTCTCTCTTTCCTTGGTTTTATATCATCTACTTTCGCATCAGCACTTTCTACAATTTTATGTAACCTCTTATTATAGCACCTATAAGCCTTTTTGGTGGATGAGTATCCTAAAAATATTCCTTCATTAGTCATGGAGTTGAACTTTCCAAGGTCATCCTCATTTCTTTTGATGTAACAGTTACTTCCAAATACTTTAAAATATTTGAGTGAGGCTAGTCTTCCATACCACAATTCGTAGGGGGTCTTATCCTTATTTACTTTGATTTGTCCTATGTTAAGTGTGTATACGGTTGTGTATACAGCTTCTCTAAAAATGAATCTGACAGTTTTTCTTCATTAAGCATTGTTCTGCCAGCTTCTTGGACTGTTATGTTTTTCCTTTCAACAACCCCATCCTGCTAAGGATTTTTTGCAGCTGAAAAATGTCTCTTAATTCCATGATATTCACATAATTCATTAAGCTCATTGGAATTAAATTATCCCCCATTATCTGATATAAGACACTAGATTTTCATACCAGACTCATTTTCAGCTATTGCCTTGAATATTTTAAATTTTTCAAAGGCTTCTGATTTTTCTTATAGAAATACCACCCATGTCATCCTTGTGTAATCATCAATGAGAAACATGAAATAGTGATCTCCTTGCACGATTTTAGTTTTGGTTGGTCCACAAAGGTCTGTGTGTATTATTTCCAGAGGGTGTGAGGTCATATGTTCTTTTATTTTAAAACTAACTCTGGTTTACTTCCCATGTTGACATTGTTTACATACATAGTTTAAAGGAACTACAATTTTTGGTAGATCTCTTACAGCTTCCTTTGTGCTTATTTTGGAAAGATCTTAAAACCTTAAATGTCCCAACCTTCTATGCCATAACCAACTTTCATCTACCATACCTAAGTAGCTTTGGTTTTCATTTTCCAACATGTATACATTGTTTTCATTTCTCATAGCAATACCAACGATCTTTCCCGATTTCTTGTTCTTTATTTCACATTTTTCTGAGTCAAAGATACAAATGTGTCCTTGGTCGCATGTTTGACTCACACTGATAATATTTGGCTTGAGGTTTTCAACTAGCAAAACCTTTTCTACTTTGATATTGCTGTTGACAATAGATGTTCCTTTGCAAATTATTTTGGAAGACAGACTATCTCCAAAAGTGAATTTTCCCTTGTTATCCTTTAGTGTTATGAATTTGCTTGAGTCACCGGTCATATGTTTTGAACCACTGTCTAAGTTCCATAAGTTTTGGCTTTCGATTGTACATAAAGAAATCATGGAACTTTCCATTTCTTTATTCTCATTCCAATGCTTCTTTTGTTTGGTGTTCTGAGGTTTGATTGCAACAATATTCCCTGTATGTGTCTTAATTTACAATCTCTTTCCATATTCTCATGTCTATTATATTTATAACATTCTATGTCATATTTTTGAAGTAATGTAAAAATATTCTTATTTCCTTTCGACTCATTACTTGATCACTTCTTCTTGAATTCATAAACCTTTCTTTCAGTTCTGCAGTTTGAGGCTTTATGACCAAAATTATTACAAGCAAAGCAGTGACCTAAAAATATCTATAGATATCTATTTGGTCTCTTGGGTGCTATATTATTTCTATTTTTATCTTGAGAATTTAATCCATCTTTCTTGATTCTTTCCTTTTTAGCTGGAGTCTTTAGTACTTTAGAATAGCTTTTCTTACTTCCTTCTTGATTTGTGACATGAAAACTCTCTGGATTCTTTTCTTTAACGAACCCCAAACCAAACCTATCACCTGATGGTATTTTTCTACTTAGAATGTTATCTAGAATCCTTGAGATATTCTCAAACTTTGATTTGATAGATCCTTCATCAAGATTTCTCTCGAATTGAATGATTTCTTTTGCAAGATTTTTAGACTCCTGTATTCTTCTTTTGAGCTATAGGTTTAGTTCATCCTCAACCTTTTTGGCATCTAGGAGTTGAGTTTCCAACTCACTGATGAGAATATTTGACTGTCTATTCTTTTTCCTACATTTCTCAAGTTCTTCAAGGGCGCTAACAAGTTCATCTCTTAGGTGTACTTCTCCTTCCATATCTGAGTCACTACTTGAGGCTTGAGTATCTATTCCCATGAATAAAACTTCAGTTTCTTTAGCTTCACTTCCATCTGAATCTTCAGTGTCTTCCATGGTGTAAACAATTTTCTTTTTCCCATGGTAGTTTTTCTTGTTTCCTAATTTACCCATTTTGAACTTTGAAGTTTCCTTATCTTCATTCTCATATTGTTTAGTGTAGGTGCATTTAGAGGAAAAATGTCCAATCCTTCCACAATTAAAACAATTTAAAGGTAACTTCCCCTTGTACTTTCCAGTTCCTCTCTCAAGTTTATTAATGAAAAACGCTTCCTCATTATTTGGGTTTTCTGATTGATTTTTTAAGGAGGCTTTAAAGGATGCTTCTTTTCTTAAAGATCCATTTTGTCAAGTTCTCATCTCATACGCAGTGAGGATTCCATGTAGCTTGTCTATTATTACCTTTTTAAGATCATCTCATTCTTCTAGGGTGGATACCTTTGGATCATATCTCATTGGTAATGTTCTTAGTACCTTGCTTACCACTTCCTTCTCTTTTAATTTTTTTCCAAGGCCTCTGATCACATTAACAACTTCATCTACACGAAGAAGGTATTCACTAATATTCTCTTCTTCTTTCATTTTAAGACTGTCAAATTGACCTTTATAAGTTTGGATTTTAGATTCTTTGACCTTATATTCTCCTTCATAGATAATTTTCAAGTTGTCCCAAACTTGTTTGGCAGATGTCCATTGCATCACTTTGGCAAATACCGAGTTTGTTAAACCACTTAAGATTGTGTTTAAGGATTTTGGAATTACCTTCATATTCACCTAGTTCAACGGTGTCTGTAGGGTATTGTTTTCCTATTGTACGTTCTTTTTGGGTTGCTGCCCAAACCTTCCATCCCAAGGACATCAGATGACACCTCATCCTTACACTCCAGTAAGCATAATTTTCTCTGGTAAATAGTGGAGGTTTGTTAGTGGCCAAACCTTCTTGTTGATCCATTGTGATTTTTGGATGGGATCTCCCTTCCAGTGGTTAAACTATTATGAAGGAACCTGCTCTGATACCAATTGTTGGTTTATCCCATAATACTGAGAGCAAGGGGGTGAATCAGTATTGTCAATTTTTACTTTAAAATACACAAAATCAACAATCAAGACATAGTTTTTATCATGGAAACCTTAAAAGAGAAAACCACCAACACAAACTCATTAATAAGATGAATTTACAAAAAAATTTATCTGCTGCAACAAAAATCATGCAAATCACACCGTAGTTTTTGCCTACAACTATACACTGGGATTCTACAACAACCTTATAGTTTTATGCCTTCTACAATAGACAAGGATTCTACGACACCTTGTTCTCCAGCTACGATTGGAAGGAGGCTTCGACCCCTTGCAGACCTATGGCTTGCCCTAGCACTGCCCTGCCACCTTGATATATTTATCATGATTTCTCTCCCACTGAATTCTGTCACACTCACTGGTATCTGATTCTGATCGTGCAATTCGAACTGCAGAGACCTATTCCTTCTTACTCAGGCCACTGCTTAAATACTTCTCATCATTTAAGCTTATTTCAATAGGTGTGTCTCTTCAAACTGAACAAACATACCTTTCATTGTTGTGCCTTTTATATTTGAAGATCACATCTTTCACAATGTCCTTTCATGTTCTTCCATTGATCTTGCACCTCAGAGATCGTTTTCGCAGCTTGGAAACTATTTCCGCACCTTTGTCCAACGTTTGCAGGTGCTTCCGCATTGCCAAACTTCTTTTCGCAGGATCAAATTCATGATCCAATCAGATTTGTTGATCCTATCTCTAAGTCAATATGGACCGTCGATCTAACCATCGATTTCCGCCTCAAAATCTCCTTTCCGTACCAAGATTCTGTTTTAGGGATTTCCCACCGTTGATCTTCGTCGAGCATTTTCCTGACCATCGAGCTCCAGATTGTAGGATGTCGACTGTCTGCTTTTTATTTTCCACAAACTCCTTTCCATAAGCTTCTTTCTGCAAGCTCTTTTCCACAATATCCTTTCTGTAAGCTTCTTCCACACCGTTGATCTATTTTAGCAGAACTAACTTCAACCATCCGATCTATCCATATTGCAAGATGCGAGATGCGAAAACATAATATTTTGACTTTCTGCAAGTTCCTTTCCGCAAGCTCCTTTCCACAATTTTTCTTCTGCACCGTTGATCTTTTACGGAGTCTTTCCTGACTGTTGATCTTGTAGATTGCGGGATGCGGGATGCAGAATCACACTTTCCTATTTTGAACTTCTGCAAATTTGTTTCCGCATTGTGGATTGTGGGATGAGGGATGCGAAATCACACTTTCCTATTTTGGACTTCCACAATTTTCTTCCGCATTTTCCTGCACCATTGATTTCCTTGCGGATTTACCCCTGACCGTCCATCTTGATCTTTTGCAGAACTTTGGATTTTTCACCTAACTTATGTAAACTTGATCTTCACTTTCAGATCTAGTGTGGGTCGCTCCCTAACCATCGATTTCAAATCTAATCTCACCATGACTTTGTGGATTTGCACGATTATTTTTCGTAAATCCTCTATGACTCCATGACTTTGCGGATCTACACGATTCTTTTTTGGAAATCATCTGCGACAATTCATTCAACAACAACATTGGATGATTGATTTTAGTCATACAACTTGCTATAGTATTTATTTGTTTGTCATTCACCTTGTAACCTGCAACCTTCAGTGTGCCACCATATTCACTGGTTATTCCTTTGTCATTCGTATTCATGAACACATTTGACATCAATGACAACTGTATAGTCAACACCATGTCCTTGAAATTTTTTAAAGCATGCAAAATGTGGTTAAAAAAATTTAGAACCCGCATTGAATGCAAAAGACTAGATATCAAATATCATAATGTATACATCAAAGGTCAAACATGCGATGTACATATTATATACAATCATGATGCAAATTAAGCATCATGTTCCAACTAAATCATATATTTATCATACAAAATTAGATCCATTCCTGAATGATGATACAAATTACACATAAAAACCAATCACCAAAAAACATTTTACTTACGAATGACCCTTACAAAAATAAAATATCATAAAACATGTACCAAACCCAACAAATTTAAGTCACAATTAAAATGGATGAACTTGGAAATACAAATAGAAAGACAACCAGTTGCGAAATTCTTAATACAAATAAAAGAATCTACTAGAATACTTTGGACACGCTTTGGAAAACTCTAGAAGAAGACAACCAAAATAATTACTATTTCATTGTATCCCTACCATTATAATGAGTGTGCATTCATTTATATTCCAAACATATCAAGCATCAACAATAACAAACATAAAATATATGGCATATGCACTCATTAACATCTTAAATCCAATAATAATTGCAAAGAAAGATCCTAATAAAAAAACATTTTAAACAATTGGGTCAAATTCAGTTTGAATATATAAAAACTAAGTGGTGTCTCTCTATCAAGAGTAGCATCCACTAAAAACATATAAATGTCAATTAATAGTTTAAGCATTAAAATGCATAAAACAAATCATATCTTTTGATCTCTATAACAATTTCATGAAACCAATAGACCTAGGATAGAATATAACCCTAATAACATTGAATGAGCCTTAAGAATCAAAAGTGTCGTAGAATTCAACAGTACACAAAAGAATCCATTATAAAAGGAATGATGAAAGGTAAATTTTAAATATAATAATCTATTGTAATCATGGATAAAAAGCATAAAAATCATACCACGTTAATTATTGGATAAAAAGCATGATGTGAGTTTGTATTCTCTGATAAATAGCATGTGTGGCATGCCCCTTATAGACTTGAGATTTGTCAATGGAGATGTTATGTGAAGATTAAAATGTAGAAAAAACTAAGAATGAAAAATGGAATCGCATCAACCAGAACTTTCACACTACAAGCACAATTCGATGTGGGTGAACCATGAATCACTATAGCCTTTATATAGAACAAAATAGACTATAATTTTCCCTCCAATACTAGAAATCAAGGGATCAAACAAGGTGTCACGTGAAATTGACTAAAAATGCAGGTGAATTCAACCACATTCCTAAATTAGATGGAAAATGGATGGAAAAATAACCCTTGGGAAACTCCACTACTGAAAATTTGGGGCGAATGAATGATTTCACTAGAGTTTTCTAGAACTTCGGGGAAAAAGATAGATTGGAGAGAGATTTTGCTAGGGAAAAAATAGTTTTTTTCATTTTCCTCATTAATATATGGGATGCTATTCCTTTTGGATTTATTTTTTTTCTAATAAATATTGGGAGAATATATTTAGCTGAAAAAACATTTTCCAAATAAGAAAATAACCCACTAAAATTTTGTAACCCCTTAATATAGCCCATGGGATATATATAGCCACTAAAATTATCCATGGAATGTGCACTTACTAAACTGGGCAGTCTATTGAGTTGTCAGAATCTTATCCAGAATCTTGTGAAGGCACTCCTGGAGGTGGTGTAGGCAATTTTTTACCAAATAATGCAAGTGGATGCCAACTAGCTAGTGTATGATCTATGAAATTAATCAAAAATATTAATTAATGTATCATAAGTATGGGAATGGGTTTTTTATTATTCTAATGCCACCTCTTAATCCTAACATATGTGAAATATCAGAAATGTATCAAATATATAAGGCACTGCAACAAGGCTTAGTCACCCTTTACATACTACTTGTCCATAAAAACAAGGAAAGAGGCAAAACCACAAGGGAGAAATCCTCCCTTAAACATGGACATGAACAAAATGTTGTGAAATATTGTCTTCAATCGGTCTTCACCATGTGATTAGCTATCCCAAGTAGTTATTTGAGATTGTTGAATTTATTCTCGGAGAATTCCTTGGTGAAGATGTCTACAACTTACTCAGATGATGCACAATAGTGCAGAGCAATGAGCTCATCATCCACAAGTCATCTGATGTAGTTCATATGGATATCTATGTGTTTGGTTCACTTCCTCTGTACTGGTTCTATTTAGTTATGAATATTACTTTGGTTTTCACAATAAATGAATGTGGAAGTGTCATATTTGATCCCAAACTCTCCAAGTATACCCTGGAACCACAAACAATGACTAGTTGCATTCACAGCTCCTTTGTATTCTTCCTTTGTAGAAGAAAGTGCATTTGCAAGAATCAACACTATACTTGACCAGATGATTGGTCCATCTACAAGCATAAACACATATAAATAATTTGGTTTTCTATCAGTGTTATAACCTGCCCGATCACAGTCAATAAAACGAACTAATTCTAGGTCAAATTTTGCAATATAGTGAATCCCATGTGTATTTTTTCCTTGCACAATGTTCAAGATTCTCTTTGCTACCCTCCAATGGAGGTCATGTTCCTGATCCAAAATTCTAGATTCCACACTCATTGCATAATAAATATCAGTTCGAGTGTGAGTCAAATAGAGAAGACAACCAACTAGCTTCCTATACAGTGTGTTGTTTACTAAAGGAGTTGGTTTTGCTTCTTCAAGCTTAACTCTCGAGAGGAAAGGAGTCTTGATTGGATTACAATAGTTCATGTTGAACTTGTTTAGAAGTTATAAATCATACTTGGACTTATGTACTTTTATTCCAAGTGTTGATTGAGAAATCTCAATCCCTAAAAATTGGCTCAATAATCCCAAATCAGTCATGGAGAAGGCATGGTTCAATGTATCCTTCAAGGAGGCAATTTATTTCATCGAACTTCGTGTTATCAAAAGTCCATCCACATACAAAACAAAAATAATGATTAAACCATGAATCAGCTTCAAATATACATTCATATTAGACTTGCATCTACTAAATTTCTTTGATAGAAGAAATCCATCAATCTTGCCATACCAAGCTCTAGGAGCTTATTTTAGCCCATATCATGATTTCTTCAACCTGCACACAAGAGATGGATTAGTAAAAAAAAATTATATAGTTTTCACATATATATATATATATATATATATATATATATCCATGTAGAAAGGCACTCTTCACAGCCACGTGATGTATCTCCCATCACTTGGAAGCTGCAATGGCCAAAACTAGTCTTATAGAATCTATCTTTTCCACTGGTGCAAAGGTCTGATTATAGTCAATGCCTTGGACTTGGGAGAAACCCTTGGAAAATAACATTACCTTATACTTTAGATAGCCATAAAAAACAAACTTTTTCTTGAATACCCATTTTCACTTGACTAACTTTCTCCCTAGTGGAAGATTGACTAGTTCCTATGTCTCATTCTTCTGGAACAAATGGTATACCTCCTTCATGGTTGTTTGACATATTGGATACTCTGATTCTTCTTCATAATTTTTTGGATCTGATTCAACCATTAGATAACACTTCTTAGTAAATCATGGGTCCTTGACACAAAGGGCACTCTTGAATTGGTGTCTAGTTCTTCTAGGATCACTAGGATTCCCAGCTAGTTCCCCAACTTCTTGAATGGTATTTGCTTCTCACTTTGGTCTTGTAGGAGTTTTAGGATATGAAATTAAATGTTCATTATCAGACATATCATAATCAAAAAAATTATTCGATTCTTCACTTACAATCATAGGTGTTGGTGGTGAAGAGGATTCTCGAATTTATGTTGTTGGCATAGGCTCTTCTTCAAACTAAGCACTCCTTTATATCAAGGATTTATGAGTGCTCATTTTGATCAGATTATACCCTTTAGAATATTTTGAATACAAAATAAATATGAATTCTTGAATTTTGGGTTCCAAATCATTCCTCTTTTATGGTGGAATTCTAGCCCAAGCTTTAGAGCCAAAAATCCTGAAGTGGGACACATCAGGCTTGTGTCCACTCCAAGATTGAAAGGAGTGATTCCATAAAGATATTTGTGATGCACCATATTCTAGATATAGGATGCATATTCAATTGCTTGAGCCCAAGACTTTGGTCGAAAATCTTTAGAATCCATCATGCAAGTGGCCATCTCCTTGATAGATCTATTCTTCCTCTCGGTAACACCATTCTGCTGAGGTCTGTAAGGAATAGAGTGATACATATTCATAATATTGTATAAATTCAGATTTGACATATTCACCACCATTATCAGATCTGATTACATTGATATTTCTTCTAGACTGATTCTCAACTGAGTCTTTAAAACCTTTGAAGAGGTCAAAAACTTCTGGCTTGTTCTTGAGGAAGAAGACCCAATAGTATCTAGAAACTTCATCAATGAAGGTTAGTCCATATTTGTCTTAACTCATTGACATATGAGGGAAAGGACCAGATATATCATTGTGAATAAGCTCAAGGGGTGCATAGGTTTGCTCATGTTTGACTCTCTCGTACTTGTGCTATGTGTGTTTTCCTAGGATGCATCCTTGACACACTTCTTTATAAAAATTGATTTGGGAAACCCTATGACCACATCTTTGTCACACAAATATGATAGGTACTTGTAGTTTAGATGGCCAAACCTTTCATCCCATATCTTGTTGGATTCATTAGCATGAGTGAGGAGAGCATACGGATTTGAGAAGGGCATGAAGTGTGAGAACTTGTACAAGAGTTTAGGTTTATTATTCATAATTAGTCTATGAAAATTAGTGATGAAGAGAGTCCTATATAATATCTAAGAAAAATTAATGCGCTTTTGAGCATACCTCACCCATAAAAATTTAAAAATAACATCAAACAACAACCATGAATAGTTCTAAACACATTTGGGGATTGTCAAGTCATAATCCATCCCTAAAGAACCCCAAACCTTTGATGCTAGGTGTAATTCGTGGGCATATTTGTGCCTAGAACAAATTTGTGGTAATTTATGGGTAACTTTGGGACCTTCTACATCCTTATAACAAAAGTGGTGAGTAGCGTAAGGACCTTATTCTCAAATATGAGTATGAGTGGGGAAGATCCATCGAAAATCAGTAATTTTGGGTGGTTTATCGACATTTTGGTTGAAGTTCAAACCCCATGCAACATATAATCAATGGTTTGGGCATGTTGTAGACCCATCCTACCTTTCAAACAAAATTTTGGTTGTTTTGTTGTCATGAAAGAAGGTATAAAAGGACCTAAATGATAAAATACAAATCAGGGTAAGTTTCAAACCTCTAAAGGAAAAGTTTGACAGTTGGAAGGGTGTAAAAAACCATTAAAAGAAAAATGTAAACAATGATAAAAAAAAATTATCTAAGCACTTTTGAGTTAATTATAGGCATTTTGTAGCCCTGATTATTATCTCTTTGACAAAATTAATGGGTAAAATAGGTATAAACAGTCTTAAATAAGAAATATGGACATACATTGACTTGTATCATCCTTCTAGAAATGCCCATCATTTTTCAAATCTAGGTGCATTTTGTATCGTAGAATAGTAGTATGCAACCCTGAACTTTGAATCTAGGTAGTCTTGAGGTCATGTAATTAACAATTCTAAGCATATATATGTGCATCAACCTTAAAATAGTCCCTCCATCACACTCTATCGAATGTGTGGAGATTTTTTTATGGATCTAATGGTTGTGGTTTAGCATTTCATCTGTGTAGGACTTGTCTTATAGCAGCGTCATTCAATCCCTTTGGAGGATTTTTGTGAATTCCTTTGTAGATGTTGATTTAAAATGGATAATGAAATAAATTGTGTTATGCGTTATGGCCCTCATTCAACAATATTTTATGTCTTGGTAAAGCATAGGGTTCACCCTTACTTAGACGGCACCTAGGGATCATAGGGAGTGTTATAGGAAAAATTGGATGGAATGAAAAATATTTAGGCATTGGTGAATTTATTTGCGAAGTGTTCACTTTGTATTTAATGTGTTATTGGATTATTATTATGGTTGCACAATAATATGGTACATACATGGTTTTTTCATTTATGGTGTCACACTAATTGAGTCATCTTTGATATAGTTTATGGTTATTGGATCATTCAGTTCCCAATTTATTAGTTGGTTTGAAATTATAAGGGAATTCTTGATACAAGAATGGCTATTAGACATACATGTTTAGGAATTTGATTGTAAAACACTATCATAGATCCTATGTGTGGAGACCATCTGGTTTGAACATTTGTTGAAGTGAGTGCAATCACCTTAAATTGAAAATCAACTCGAGTTATGAACAACACATAGAACTTGTATGGAATGAAGCACTTAATAATTGGCCTGTTACAGTTCTTACTTAGCCAAGTTGTTTGACATTGTTCTTGGTATATTGTTTGGATGGATCATTGGTATCATATGTGGTATGTAGTTTGGTAACCTTTCCACCTGCAATCATGATTCATACTGGACATTCACTGGATGGATGAGTTTTGATTATGGTAATCTACATTGGGATTTGGCAGCCTTGAGATCCTTCATGATGGAGTAATGCTTATTTGATAATATGTCCACATATTTGTTGGTTCCATGTAAGCATGGTTGAAAGGTAGATTGTCAAGCAAATTTTTAATTTTGTGATCTTTTTGATAACTGGGAAGAGGAGGATATTTTCTAGATTTGATTTCCCATTTACCCAACAGTTCCCAATTTGTTATCTTTATATATCTATATCTTTCTATCTTCTTTTTCAGATACAAACTTTAACAAGATTCAAAGTGCACATAGTTGTGGTTTGTTAATTGTTCCTTAACCAAATGTTGCTTTAAAAAAAGTTGATTAATTTTTGTATAGAGGATATCTCACCCGTCATTATTACTTGAAGTTCATTATTAGGTTGAAAAGTCAATATTAGGTTGATTAATTGTTCAATAGTTATTCATTTTCATACTAAGCCCAAATACCATCATAATCATACCTTATATATGATCTTCTATTCTTCTAGTAGTCCTGATCACACCGAACGGCCACTTCACATAGTGTGGGTAAGAATACAACCATATTGTGGGTAATATTACCACCATAGTGTGGTACACTATACCATAGTATCAATCATTTTGTTTTCACTTCCACTTTCTTTGGTTGACTTCTTGTTGACTTCTAGAATCTTCTAGCCTGATATAAGGATATCTTCCGAAGATGCATCTTAATTCATCAGTTTGATGGGTTTGGTAGAAGAAAATAAATCATGAATTCCTTATGTAATTCCAGAAACCATGTGTTGTAACCATGCTTCCTATGAATCTTTTTGCAAATGCAACTGATATACTAATGTTTATACAAGCTCCATTTGTGCCAATTGCAGCATGGTTCTTTAAATAGATCAATAAACTAACACTCCCATTGGAAACGTCCATATACCCCATTTTCATATGAAAAAATATATCATTTGTCAGTGTCTAATGAATCGGTCTTCTCCAAGTCCATACTTTGATTTTCCCACATCACATTATGGGTGTTTTTTTCACAACTTCTCTTTAATGTTTTTTTCTCAACAATTTATTCTTAACAAGTGGAATATATTGAATTTTCATCATGCATGGAACTATCTTTTAGTGTTTCTAGTTGAAGAGGAACACAATTTATCTTCTTTTGTTTGTGATTCTTTAGCAATTTTTTGGACAAACTTTTACAACATCTCACTTTTGATTTTGGTGTTTTAGTTTAATTAAATTTTTCTCAGATGGTGGACTCCCAGTTGAAGAAAATAGAGACAAGATGTTATGTTATCATAAAAGATTTAGGAAAAAAAGAAAAAAAAGTAGTCGTGAGAGTCACAGTTTCAGGAGAAAAGGAATAGACTAAACATGTTGCAGAAGTTCAGAGGTTGAATAGTTAGAATGGTGTTGCTGATGTATATGTTAATTCCCCTCAAGATTATAATTTTGAACTTGTGGAATAACATAAACAAATTATGGGTTTGTTGAACATGACTTTGATTTACTAGCTGATGAATAAAATGTTGTTGCTTTCTATATTTGGAATGTGTGGAATATATGATGTGGTGTACATATGATGTACATTTTTATGCATCTTTTTCACTACATTTTCTCTTTCAAAATATTGATCTTAATATTCAATGTGAGTTTGCAAAAGTTGTTTTGATTGAAGATAAGAAAAAGGTTAAAATTCTAGTTGAAAGTTAATTGGGGAATTAGAAAGGTAATAGGTATTGTACCTCACAATTTAGGATTTCACAACCCTTGGATTGAAATAAATGCATATAATAGTCATGATACAAGTTAGTGGAAGGATAGGAACTCAAATTTTATACTTCGGGTTTATAGGGATCTAGTTGCGACTAGTGATATGTCTTTTGCCAAATATGTTTGGCCAACTATTTGTGCTTCCATTAATTATGTGGAGAAGTTTGATAAGAATGTTGATGGTATAATTGAGAATTATGGATTCCCTAATAATTCATATGACACTTGGACAATACATGGAATTAGTTCATACTATGGAGGTCTATGGATCACTGCACTTCAAGTTGTCTCTACAATGGAAGATAAATTAGGGCATAAAGAGTACGCAACAAAATATATCAATCAATTTCAAAAGGCTAAAGAAATATGTGACTAAGTTACCAGGATATGGATACAAGTTCAGATCTGGAACATCAAAACTTCGCTACAACTGAGGGGATATTTTTAGCAGGCTGGTCAGAATATGGTTTTGGGTAACCAATGCTTCTAAATTACATTATAAAATTAGTTCTTTCAAACCTATCTAACATTCTAGAACTTATTATTTTAAAACATAACAAATTTAATGCCAAATAGATTTCACACAAGCTTACTTGAAATAAATGAGGCTACTGAAGAAAGATTTTATTTGTGTACATATTAATCTCTCATTGACTAAAATTCATTTGATTATGTCAGTTGACTATGATTTAACTTTTATTTATTGATTTATCCCTTGGTCATTTTTGGTGTTTAGATACTTAAGGAGTCATAGGTGAGGATTAATTAATTATCAACAGATATCTTTACATACATAATCCCAAGAGGATTAATCAACATATATCTCTACAAATTCCACCTTCCTAGAGCAGTTTCAAGTATTTCTACTAGAAGGAAGTGAAAGAAAATTTAAAACATAGAAATACTGGAAAATTCTTACTAATGTGTGTCAACAAATGCTTACCTGTGAAAGGAGCATTTCACATCTTATCTTCAGCCTCTTTAGCTTCAGAGTAGATGTGTCATAAGTTATAACGCATGTCCTCTTTTCTTGACAAGTGGACCCAAGCATACTAATCCAATCCTCGAGGACAAGTTGAATGTATACGTTCTTCCATTTCAAGTTGTTGATGAAACCAACCAAATGATCAAACATAAGACTGATATAGGGTCCTATATCCAATTATTGTGAGCAATTGATGATTTGGTCTTATTAGAATCTCGATTGTCAACCTATGGGGTTAGATGGATGAGTATTAAATCAGGAGGATCTATGGTACCATTCAATTAGTGGAGCAAGTGCTCAATGTAATACTCAGAGGGGACCAAGGTCACTATGCGGGGAGGGTTCTATGTGATCAAAATATATGAATTATTATAAGCAAAACTAAACTTGAAAGCAACTATGAATAGCTCATATTTCATTGTTAATGCTTACTCAATTATGAAATACATGAACTAGGCAATAAACATATGGCCATCTTAGAAATATCAGCATATAATTTTTTTCCTAAACATTTGCATATGTACTAACTATGATATTAAGTTGTTATGAATCATGATTACATTGTTTGGCATTTTTGTACACTGTTTTAAAATGTATAATTTTTTCAATATACATTTCTATATGATAAATTTAACATTAAGAGTTCATGTTTCATTTTTTTCTTGGTTGATACTTTATAGCTACTTATGAATATGTCGTGGTAAACATACTGTCAAAATGGATTGCAGGGATGAGGAGCTCATTGTCATGGTCTTACATTGAATGATGACCTACAGTGTGTACTTGGAAAACATGATACAATTGTTGCAAGAGTGCCCATTACATGTGAAAATACATTGGCTCCTTTGCATTCTCTTGTCAATGTTAACAATGAGAAAGATTAGACAGAGGATCATTTGGCTCAACTATCTTGGAGGTAGTTTATTGAATTCCATAAACATGTAGATGTTCAGTTCAATAGTTGTTTGTTTGTTATAGTTTTCTTAAATCAAACCAAACCATGGTTTTCCAAGGAGTTGTTTTCTCATAAATGTGAGCAATTAGGGGAGTTGTTGATATTGTTTTTGTTAGAATTGTTGTGCCATTTAGATCATCAACTAATGAGTCCAAATTATCAATCCAGTGAATAGGAATGAATTATACAAACTGAACAAATCAAATATCACATGAAACAGACAAGTATTGCAAGGGAATTACAGTATTATCTTCATTACATAATCCGGTGTTACAATAGTGTTACATAGGAAAGAATTCGAATCATTAAAAATGAATTCAAATCTACCAACTAGATGTGACTGTATCTAATTGCATGGCTAACTAAAGATGTCTAAATCACTATCAGAGTCCAAGTGGTTAACTCCAGATGTCTAATCAAGTCACACAATCAGTTATAATCAGTTAACTCAGTCTAACTAAAGTGGTAGGTGAGAAAAGGCGCCTTACCACATGCATCCATGCATAACTAGCACTAACTAAACTGGTTGTGATCTAACTGAATGTAACTGAAGAACAAATAAGATTAACTAGTAACCAACTCACAACAACTAAAGGAGGTTGGTGTCGGGACTCCTAGTGGCTCCTAAAATGTAGGGATTATTCTAGGAGGCGCCTAAACTAATGCATGCCATTGCAGTAAGTGGCAGTTAGCCTCTATTGGTGTTCCCCGCACTCTAGTATCTGGTACATGTGGCCCCATTGGGCCAAGTGGACCCAATGGTACTAGTGAACCCAAATAATTAGATAAAACTCCTAAGTTAGGCTAAAATAATCAAATAGACAATTTTTTCAAGGGAGGATTATAAATCCTAACAGTTTTTATTTAAAATTATACTTCTTTCTATCATTTTAGTGTATGTTTTGCATATGGTGGGATTTTTATTTGAAACCAAAAAATATATATATATGATTTCCAGGTCTTCAATATTAAATACATAGGCTCAAGACAAAGCTAGTATCAATGCAAGGAATTAGCCTACTACTCTACTCCCATTGCTACCTCCACCATAGGGATTAACAAATGTCAATGTACTCTATCTAGAAAGATTGAGAAATCAGTGGATTTTCTTAGTGGTGATGCTTATGAGTCACCAACTACTACAACTCCACCACCATCTATCTCACCTAGTGGGCAATACATGCAGACCTCACTGAGTTCTCTTTCACAATAGGATATTCCATATCCATTTAATTCACATTCAATTTCTCAAGATGTTTGACAACAAAGCCAACATAGAGCACTAGCAGTTTCATATGTAAAGAGGTTAATTTCTTCTTATTGATGGGATACACACCTTCTTGTGATTGTTACATATAGGTCCACAACATATATCAACTACATTATAAGTCATTAACCTAACTCTTGGAAGTAACTCTTTGGTGATCTCTTAACCACAACAACAATTTGATATGTAAAGAGGTTAATTTCTTCTTGTTGATGGGATACATAACTAGGCTTGTGTGTCTAGTACTACATATATGTCCTCTACAATTTCATTTAGTCAACTTTTAAGCCATTAAGTACTAGATTTAGTTAAATTCTAAGTCATTAAGTACTATATTTAGTTCACTTACAAATTAAGTTAATTCATATATTTTAGCTCAATTATAAGCAATTAAGCCACATATATGTCCACTACATGTTCGTTACAAGTCTTTAAGCTAAATTGAGAGTTGGCGAGGGGGACCCACGTGAGGTGAATGGGTTTTAGAGACAAATAGAAGAAGGTTTACTTTTGATCGCCAGTGAAAACAATGTGAGAGGTCTATCGACAGTCCTAGGTTCAAACCATCTAAATGATAGCTTTATTCATAAATTTATTTTACTCATCCTCAATATTTTATACAACCAAAAGTTGTCACAAACCAAATGATGATGAAGATTGAATATTGAAAAATGTAAATTGAGGGAGTCTTACTGAGTATTCACAACTTGCAGTATGAACCATAAACCATAAAGTTGCAACATAGTCTTGATGGAGTGCAGTGGGCACAAATCTTTGAGAATTTTTCTGCTAGTCTCAAGCCAAATGTTGCAGCTTTAATCTAACAACATTTTTTTCACAAGTTTAAGGTCAAAGATATAAACTTAAGTTTTTTAGTATAACATTTTTCCATAGATATGTAGTTAAGATAGATCTAAGCTAGTTATATGTTGAAAATAGCCATGTATCAATTAATGCAAGTATTGTAGAGACTTCAAGGGTACTAGTGCAATGGAAGAGCACCTGCCTTACAAGCAGGAGATTGGTGGTTCAATTCCTCCATACCCTATCTATAGAAGTCAATGAATATTTGCATATAAAATGACTAAAAATGACTAAATTAGTGACCAAAAAATGAAAGATAAGTAACCAACAAATGGGAGATAAGCAACCAACTAATGACCAAAATTCGAATATAAACGACCAAATGTTAGTTTTGGTGGCTAATTTTTGGTCTCTTATCATGCGACCAAAAATGTGGTCACAGTTTGTTTGGTCATTTATAGTTGTCTTGTGGTCATTAAGTTGGTCATATTTTTGGTCATTAATTTGGTCATTAATTATGACAACTAATGACTAAATATGTGACCAAATTAATGACCAAATATATGTCCAGATTAATGACCAAATATACAACCAAATTAGTGACCAGACGACAAGCTATAAATGAACAAACTAAATATGACCATAATTTTGGTTGCGTGATAAGAGACCAAAAATTAGCCACGAATGATATCCAAATCAAAAGTGGTCATTTATATGTGGATTTTGGTCATTTTATTGTGTTACTTACCTCTCATTATGTACTAGTGTGTACACTTTGGAGCTATGATCAACCAAACATTTTTTTATGACTCTACCATTCAAAATTTCAGTGATTTCAAAAACATTGGGAATGAATACAACATTCTTAGGAGACCCGGTGTGGGTCATCTAATAGACTAACAAGAGATTGGAAGAAAGAACCGGGACATACAAAGCATTATTGAAGGAACCATGGTCAAGATCTATTCTACCCTTCCCTTTACTTTCAGTTTTAGAATCATCTCCCAATATAATCTTAGGACCATTTGAATCATCAACTAAGGATAAGGCCTCCCTTATAGAAACCATGTGTCTCGAAGGTCCATAATTAATGATAAAGGAAGAGGATATTACAGTGCTTGCTACCAGTGCATGAACTCTCTCCTTGTCTTCAAAATTTGATGCAACATCCTTCTTATTTGCACCTTAAAGAAGAGAGATGTTGTTATTTTCAAGGGGTTGATTCAACATATCAATTTATTTCTTCATGCAAGAGCTCTCTGGATGATATCCCTTACCATAGTATGTGCACTTTCTCATTTAACCTTTTCCTTTCTTCTTTTGGAAATTCTTCCTAAAAATTGAAGACTCCTCATGAGACTTGGACTTGAATTTTTTTTATCGAGAGGCTTCTTTGGATTATACTTATTCTTTCCTTTGGAAACCATCTTTGAATCTCCAGCAACCAAAGCTTGATCTTTGGAAGGTTTTATGGTGCCCATCATGACCAAATTGTCTTGCTCCTAGGTTAAGGATTCCATCAACTCTGCAAGTGAAGGCATATTTCAGTTTATAAATTTCAACTTTGTGGCATGGAAGGTCAATAGAAACACGGAATAGTCAAGGCCAAGATTCAAAAGTATGGCCAAGACTAGTTGTTCATATTTCTTTTCAATACCACACTATTTTAACCTAGAACAAGAGACTTTAACTTGGAGAAGTAGACTTGTAAGGACTCAAAATTTCTTGGACTCAGTGAGACAAGCTCATTCTCCAATGAATGTCCCCTCATTTCATATGTCTTGCCAAATAAGGTTTTTATTTTCTCAAATACTTCATTTGGTGGTGGAAATCCATCTAGATGGAAAAGAAGGTCTTTGGAGATGCTGAGACACAATAGACCATAAGCCTCATCCCTCCTGTTGTGCCACTTGATCTTCTCTGCTACTACATTGGGTTTAGCCTTATTTTCCATGGTCACTCTAAAGAGGCCCTTACCCCTCATTAGAATCTCCATCTCTACCTTCCATTCGAAGTAGTTGAATGGAGTCAAGGTGATATGGTGATATTGATCCAATCCTTCAGCAACTACAGCGTAAACAGACTGAATGTGCTCCTTGGAAGAGTGATGCCGATCCTGTAAAAGCAATAAGAGAGGAGTATAATCAATCTAGAGAATATCTAATACCATGTGTAAATTAATCTTAAGCTTAGATCAATTGAACTCATAGACATTGCTTGAAAGACATGCATAGATCCACTCAAATTGGAGACTGAAATTGGTGCGTAACAAAAACTTGCATTGAATAAGTTTACATAATCCAACCTTATAAAATAATAGGTTTTCCAAATATATAATTACATCAGATACTCAAATGCCTATGGAGGCAAGTTGAATCTTCACAAAAGAAAGCTTACTAAAAGTCAAAAATCCCCCTAGGTGTGTTACCGGTTGAAATGGAAGGTGTAGCCGTCGGAAAGCATATGGAGAAAAAGTGACCACTATCACCTTATTCACTTGCCCTTAACTGCTTCGGAATCCAAATCCTCCTAGGGGAGAGCCCTATATAGACCCTGCAAAGACACTAAAGCACAAAAGATATCTTCTTTCTAGGCCTGTTAATGGTCACTGCCTTACGGAGTCTAGAGAATGATATAAATATTAAAAGCAAATAAATTAGCCAAAGATAGTATGCAACTATTGGTAAAGTATACTAATTCATTACCACAATACAAGAGTTATTCGATTAGTATAACAATTATAGTTCGAACTTAATGCACTAAAAATGCAAATAATGTAAAATATTACAAATGTAAGAATAATAAACTAGCAATAATTAAATATCCTATAACTAAGGTATGAATGTATATGCATATTTATGAATGCAAATAAAAAAACAATATCCGAATAATTAATTAAAATATGAAAATAACAAGATAATTAATAGCCAAATATAAGTTAATGCATAAACATTAATAAAACATGCATATGTAAAGTAGATGGCATAAAAAGTAATTATAAACTAAATCAAATATAATGTAATGTATATATTAAAATT
>LPNX010660224.1:0-22666 GCA_001517045.1 Pseudotsuga menziesii | reverse complement strand
GAACCACTAATGATAATCATTGCTTTGATTTTGGCATTAGTGGCAAAACCAACGATGACATGGACCTAGCCGAGTATGTTGTTGATGCTGAGGAATGTGACCAACAACCCTATGAAGAAAGGGGTAAGGCAATGGGTCCATAACAAAAGTTGGTGAGCAAATTATGTAATCTCCTGCAAGGACAAACCAAATTGGTCATGGAAAGGGTGTAAGTACGACCCATGCAGGTAAGAGTTGCTTATGACAGATTCCATGGAATGGTAAAGGTAAGAGACCTCATACCATGTGGATGTTGGAATGTGTCATGCCTAGATATGTTGATGATATTGATTATAGTAATGCATCCTATATGAGTTAGTCATGGTTGGGCCATGCACAGTATATTGAATGCAAGATAGCGTGAATGGATAGGCATTGGAAATATTTTGTGGACCTGGTAGTTATGCAATGGATGTATGCCTATGAAGGGTGTGAATGACTGACTGCATAAGTGTAGGTGAAATTTTGTGATGTATGGCATGAATGCATTGAGATGAGTGCATGTGAAATTATGAATAACTAACAGCTGAAATGATGAATTAATGATAATTCTGGAACTGTTTCGAAGGATGTTATGAATGCAGAATAGTCATGATCAATTGGCCGCCAGAAATGCTCTATTAAAGAGCAGGGTGGTACAAATGATACGCCTGTGAAGTAAGGAGTATCTAACCACTTCATTTAAATTGCATGAATGCTATGACTATACCTTGCAATGTTAGCATAATAATGATTGCATGAAGTCAATGAGTTTGGTATATATTGATGTGACTAACAGTTGGAAGTATTTGAATTTTATAAATTATGAAAATACTTCGGAGATGGTTGTAGCAATGAGAAGTTATATGCATCTAGACTTACCAAGTGATTGGTTGGTTGAAACTCATGTTTCAGGTAGATTACTTCGAGCATGGCATTGAGAGGTAAGACCCTGACCAATGCCAGAATCTACCACATGAAAGAGGTTGTTAGGATTCGAATTGTGAATTTCGGATTTGAGGAATTGCTGACAACCACTAGCCACTGTTGGCTTGCATAAGATTGTGTTTGGTTGGTTGAAATTCATGTTTCAGGTATCTTATTCCGAGAATGGCATTGAGAGGTAAGACCCTGACCAATGCCAAAATCTACCATTTATGAGAAGAAGTCTCATGGTTGTGAAAGTAGTTGATATGCATAATGGGTTGTTAAATTTGAATTGTGGATTTCGGATTTAAGAAAGTGCTAATGACTACTGATCATTGTTGGCTTGTATGAGATTGTGTCAGGAGGGACACATGGTAAGTGGGTATTCATGTTATGATAGTAAGCATAAAAGTATACTAGGCATAGTAATGCTACTTACAAGAGACCCACAATTGAGCAAGTCAATTTCTGTAGTAGATAGAATCGCAAATCCTTATTGAATTTGATTACTAATGTCATTGCTTGGTTATGGAACAATTAATTTGGATTGTAGTATCAGGTAATGATTGACTGTTTGGCTATTTGATGAATGTGTCAGGGGTACACACTGCAGGAAGACCATGTGTGATGGCCTGCAGAAGCCAAACTTCATGGGAAGGTTTTCCCTTATCTTGGAAATGGGTTTCGGGTGAAACGCCATCGGACATTTTGAAATGTCTCATCTGCACTGCATGTTTAGTAATGACATGAGTGAGATGGTATGGGCTATGTCGGTGAGACATGTGTGAATATGAAACGTTAAAAGGAAGCAGGGATGGGGGCTTGGTTTACTTAAACTTGGTGATTGGAAGCCACACAGACAGAGCTAGAGGGCTGACTTCCTTCTCCACAACCCTGGGATAGCACTGGAAGGGAGTGCAGGTCCTGAGGGACTGAGTAGCAGAGAAGGGACTGATTCCTTGTGTTGGGTATGTGTGGGTGTCTTAGAAGTCAGGCTAGTTCTAGTGTAGGTGTTCCTAGCTCTGCAGCGAGCTCACCAGCTTAGCATTCAGCCTTTTCCAACTCCTTGACGGTGCCTAACAGATATAAAGGCATACTGCGACGACAAATGGATAAGTGTTCTGTAACCCTTGCTATGAATATGAATGTTTAATTATTAAATTTCCATATGAAGAACATGTTTTGATTTATTTCCATGATGACCAATTGCTTGAATATGGATAGGGCCTACATGGCACACACTGGGAATGGGTGCACACTTTTCCGATGTCGGATAAGGATTTTCAATATTGATTACACTCTAGGGAGTGGACGCACTCCTGGTGTCTCAATACTTGATAGTGAATGATATGAAATGTGATTACGGTTTTAAGAGCAATAATGCTGATGAGTTTGCTTGTATTTCTTGTGTTGCTTGTATGGACAGGCTACAGGTAAAAAGGTAAATGGTAAATGGTTGTTGTGAGGGGTTGCGTAGTAAGGGTTATTGTTGATATAAGTGCATGGTTGGTATAAGTGTATGTGTTATTGTTGACATAAGTGTAGGATGGGCTGTTATATTCCTGAGGATCCATAGTAGATCCTAGACTTGGAAATGGTCATGATAAAGTTCCAAGCCTAGTTGACATGGTTATGTACTGGCTGGACGTTAATTATTTGATGTCGTGGAGCAGATGGCGTGCTGACCTAACATCTAAGTCCATAGACAATCCCAAGGCTTGCAAATCAAAGCAGGATCCTATGGATGAACGAGGAAACGCACAATACAGATAAGTATTGGATTATTTTGCTTATGAATATACATGTGTATATGATTTGGTTATGATGTTTTAAGCTCTTGTTCTAGAGATAAAACTAATGAGAATAAACTAAACATGTGAACCTATTCAATGTTTGGATATAGGTATCGCGGGAAGCGAGGACTATGAGAGCATCCTAGGGGTGCATGTGGACATGTGACTGTCCTGGAAAGCTCGGAATGAGCGGTAATGAAAAAGGTGCTAGTAGGACGGGGGAGTCCTAGCAATTGAGACAAACCATGTGGAGAGACTCCATGGTTTAGAGGTCTGGAATAGACCAAAGACACTAAGTGTCATGACCAAGAAGGATTGGTCCAGCATTCATGGTAAAGTGAAAGAGGCTAAGAGCATGAAAGGCCACAACGGTGGTGTGGGTTCCAGGATGGAACAAACTGAAAAGGGGAAAAAAAAAACTCTTACTGCTCTCTCTTGCCTTTTGATTATATATATATATATGTTTATGCATTGTGAAAACAAAGGACTGTTGAATGCATGTATGATTGAGAATGAAATGTGTGTATTTACTTAAGTAAATTGTGAATGCTGGAATAGTTAATTCCCTGCCCAGGAATGGACATGAATGAGCTCATGTGCCTGTTGGGGGAAGGCATGAAAAATATGAAAGCCTCACTAAGGAGACTTGGACTATCATGCCAATTGGGTAATTAACTAACTGATTCTAACATTATGCTTGGTCTGATAGAATTTCAATGGTGCATTTCACAGGTGAGAAGAGTGAAACCAGGTGGTGCGCATTGATCATGGTAGCAAATCAAAAGTTGTTGGACTTAGCTGGAAGCCTCCTTCAAATGATTTCCAAGACCCAAGAGCACCTTGGGGAGATGCTCAAGATACAGAGAAGGCGGAATGAAATGAACCACCAGATTTTGCAAGACTCTATTGGTTTGCAAAGGGAGGTGAAAAGCCTTTTGGGAGCAATTGGCAAAGGAGAGGAAGGTGGATCAACATTGGGACAATTGTCCAAGCTACCCGATAAGAAACGGTCCAGGCACGAAGACTCAAAGGAAATTGAGCAGGTAAAGATGAAGCAGCCAGTGAAATGCTGGAGATGTGGAGGACATCATTTACATTGGGACTGTCCAATGAGGGAACATGATGAGGGCAATAGCCGCAAATTTCCTAGACTTCGGGATCAGCTAGAAGCTGAGAACCAGCAGGAAAAGTCCATGGAAGCCAAGAGGCTTGGTCGTGAACGTTCAAAGTAGATGATTGAACGCGGAACAGATCTGCAATTTTGAAATTCTGATGTGAAATTGTATATGTATTGTATATATGTAATGGAACACCGAGGGCGGTGTTATTCCAAGGGGGAGGGGAATGTGATGTCCCCGGTTTCGACCCCGTTTAAATGATGTATATATTGTAATTAATCGTGGTGAGGAGCTCAAGGCAAAAGCCCCACCATCGATTTTGTTGTGTATGTTTCGGCAATGCGGATAATTGTCGATGGTATGCTGCGCTATAAGGCACATTATAATTCGGCATCATGTAAACATGCACATCAAGTAAAATAAACCACAACCAGCTACGGCAGTGCAACGTTGAATGAAAAGGGCATGGTTCCAAAGGATAAGGGGTGGGGGATGTCAAACCTTGCTTATGGGGGAAAAACCCAAGTTTTGTCACCTTGTTGATTTTCCATCTTCCCTTGTCAACCTCTTGAATGTTTTGTTGGGCAGCTGAGGAGTAATGGCTGCTGGTGGTTGAGGCAGTTAATGCCTTTGGGAGTGGGGTGGCAGGACTGTCAGTCCTTTGCCCACCTGGCCACTCCACCCACGTCTGCCCATTTTTCTCCCTCACGCACTCTTCCCTGGTCAGTTCACTCTCACCATGATTTTGTTTTTGGGATCCTCCTCACGCACAGGCTGGGGGGGGTGGTTTTGGTCTCAGGCAGACATTTTCTTGGCTCCACGAGTTGCTGAGCACCCACGCACTGAAATTTCACATCCNTTCTTGGCTCCACGAGTTGCTGAGCACCCACGCACTGAAATTTCGCATCCTGGCTGTTGATTGTTCATCCACGGACAAAAACGGAGCTGTTTTCTCCTCACACAGGGCCTCCATTGTTGTGCAATCTCACGCAGAGTGATTCTTCCCCCATTTTTCCTCTCACGCACAGGAATTTCTGGGTTTTCCCACGTTGTTCTTTTCCCAGCGAAATCATGGGTGCTATGGCTATCGAAAGTCGGTATTTTTCCCTTTCTTCTGTGTGGTATTTATGTGTTTTCCCCGTGATTTTGTTTCCCAAGATGGGCTGTATTCCCCACGTTTGCTGTGAGCTGTGCTCACTGAAACATTTCGGGGCTGTTGTTTCCCCACGTTGTTGGCTGTGTTGCTGGGGTCTTCCTTACATCTTTGGGGCTGTGGTAATTTCGTTTGAAGAGTCATTTTGGCCATGATAGGGCCAAGAATGACTCAGAATTTATTTTCCCTATTTAAGCTGTGACAGCTAAGTAATTGCCTGAGTGCAATGGTTAGTCTTTGGACTGTGCTGGCTTCGCCTGTCTGTTGAAATCCTGTGAAACCCAGCTGTGTTGGTTTGTTGTTTGTACCCCTTGGCTATGTGTAAGCCTACAATTGTCCCTTATTCTGGAGGAATCATGCCCAGCTCGGGGGTGGCAGTGTTGCTGAGAGTTTGATGAGCAATTTGGCCTATGGTTGGGTGGAACGTTGCAACGACGTAGCTGGTTGCGGAGTTCTTCATCAACAGATAAGTTCTGCTGCTAATTCATCTCTGCAGTTTAATCTACTGTTTCATGAATTATGATGAACATGCTTATGTCAGAATGTATGTTTGTTTCCACTGTATAATTAAAGGATTATGCATCTGTGCATTCTTGAATGCTTGGCATTCCTATTATGATGCATATTTAAGCTCCCAATTTCAGCATTTGATTTTTGTCTATGTTCATGGGGCGGTTTGCCCGGTTTTGTTTGATGTTCATCGCGTCCTCTTCGCCGGTTTGAGGGATGGGGACATGAAATTTAAGAAAGGAAGTGTTTAATGAGTACATGCACTTCCTCCCTGAGAACCATAGGTATTGAACTACCGAGAAAACAAAATTCAATGTTAAATGAGAGAATGGGAAGAAACCACAAACAATGACACCTCACCTATGGAAGTTGGAATATAATAGACATCGCCATGGTATGAAAAATGTATATGTAGAATATAAATATGTAATATTATGAATTTTGTATTTTTATTGAATTTTCTCTACCATGGGTGTCATGAATTATTGTTAATGTGTTCTTGTTTATGTTTAATATTGAATGTCGTGAAGGCATGAATAGGATTACACGAGGAATGAAAAGTTATCCCATACAATTCAATAGGTTTCTTTACTACGAACACCTACAAATAGCTCATTTGTTCCATAAAATGCATATCAAGAAGAATGTAGAAAAAATGATGTGGCAAAGCTTAGATGGAAGGACTGACAAAGATAAAATTGGAAAAATTTGTAGTGACATTGTAGAAGCCAATAACACATTGAAAAGTGGAATTAATTCCAATGCTAGAGAGGAGTACTGAAATATTAGTCTTCCATGGTTATTGATAGAGAAGCAAACCAATTATATAAAATAGGTAATTCAAAAAATAAGGTTTCCAATTGGGTTTTCATCGAACATACAAAATATCTTAAAACTCATGATTGGCATACATTCTTTAAGGTAATTAGTTAGGTATATAATTTCCATTTAGTACATATTTTTAGTAATTGTCATCTCTTATTTGGCATTTAAATAAATAATGATCACATTCTTTTTGTTATAGTACATTCTACCTCTATCTCTCCCAGATAGCTTTGACGAAAACATAAAACAAGTTATATATGATCTTGGTAAATACATGAGGTAAGTAGCAATTTATATGNTTCTTTTTGTTATAGTACATTCTACCTCTATCTCTCCCAGATAGCTTTGACGAAAACATAAAACAAGTTATATATGATCTTGGTAAATACATGAGGTAAGTAGCAATTTATATCCATGAAACATTTTGTTCACTTTGTTTCTTAGCTTATTGACATGTTTTGTTTTATAGATTGGAACTTTATTCTATATTCCTCAATATTGTTGATCACTGTTATTTTCTTGCATCATTTGTAGGTGTCTTTCATGTAAAGAAATCCATAACGAAGATATTAGGTATTGGAAGGGATAAATTCATCAACTAATGTGTGAAATGTAGAAGTATTTAGCTCCAGTATTTTTCAATGCACAAGAACAATATCTCATACACCAAGTTGAGGAGATTGAATTGTGTGGACCTATACACACAAGATCAATGTCGATGCTGGAAAGGCATTTGAATTCATTGAAGGATTTTTTTAGAAGAACATCATGTCTTGAGGGTTTTGTTTTGTAGGGCTATATGGTATATCAATCCATGGTGTACATTAGTGAGTATCTTCCAAATTTAGAAAAAAATATCAATCTTCCTCACATTTGGCATGTCAAATCCATCAACAAATTTGAGGGAAAGGTCCTATTGGGGAAAGGTAGAACAATGAAAGTGAAAGGTAATTAGATGGTGTATTTATAATTTATTATAAAGTTAATTTTTCAATTTCATATATATCTTACTCGTGTAATTTTTATTATTCCATCAGTATTGTAAGGTAAACTTAATTTCCTTTAGCACCAAGCTCGTGTAAGATTCTTAATTGTTATTTTTCCATACAGTTGGTCATGTGTAGGATGAAATACATTTATACATTGAAAACAATATTGATTGGATGAAGGAATGGATAGAACGATGTATAGAATTCAATGGTCTCTATCATGGGAAGGTGTGAGTAAATTGATTAAAAAAGTGCATCGTCATCGAGAAGAATATCCCAGTGAACTTACACAAAGGGAAATTGATTTAGCATGTGGTTCAAAAGATAAAAGGAAAGTATATTTTATACCTTGATCATTTTTTTCATTGATTCCCATTATATAAATGTATTTCTTTTGTTTATTTCTTCCTAAATGTTTATTTATTGAGTTGGGAATGATGCAGTTGATACACCACAAGGCTATGTGGTGCAATGGTCATAAATTTCACATCAAAAAGTTGGATGATAAGAAGAAAACATTAAATTATGGGGTAGTTGCAGTTTTTCAAGTCACTAATGTTTCCTCTAAAAGTGACAAGCATCTAGAAGTATATGAAATAAGGTAACATGGTTATTTGGAAGATATAATTGAGTGTGACTTTATTTCATTTAAAATAATTCTATTTGAGGTCAAATGGTATAGGATACGAATAAAGGAACGTGATCCTGAAAGAATCATTATTCAGCATGCCAATGGATTTATCATGGTTAATACACAGGAACTTGAATCAAGTAGAAAGCCTTATGTTCTTCCAAGTCAATGTGAATAGGTCATTTACTTAGAGGTTCTAGGTANATTATTCAGCATGCCAATGGATTTATCATGGTTAATACACAGGAACTTGAATCAAGTAGAAAGCCTTATGTTCTTCCAAGTCAATGTGAATAGGTCATTTACTTAGAGTTTCTAGGTAAAGCAGTTTGGTCATACATTGTTAGATATGATCCAAGAGGAAGATCTGTCAAGTATAATCCACTAGAGGAAGAAGACAATGTCGAAGAAGAAGGTGATGCAGATCAAGAGCAGTTGTTCACCGAAGATGTGTCAAATGAAGAATCTGATGAAGGAGTTGATCATCAAAATGACGTAGTAGATGATTTTGAACTCAGTGATGATATTGATGATGAATATATAACAAAAAATGATGTTGATGATGATGTTGATATGAGCGATCCTTTCAATGATAGTAATTCTGGACCAGATGATGATACAGATGAAGAAGTTTATGATGATGATATTGATGATGAATAATAGAAATCATCGTCATCGTCATGTTCATACTCATTATAATAATAGAAACCATCATCATCATGTCATCCTCATTAGAATAATCACAACCATCATCATATTCATCTTTATGATCATAAATGGTATCATAATCATCATCATCATCATCATCATCATCCTCATCGTCATTACTATCTTCATCATCTTCATAATCGACATCATAATCAACCTCATCCTCATCCTCAGCCTCATCATTGTCAATGTTATAATCATCATTGCCATCAATGTTATCATCATCATCATGTTCATATTCATAATAATCATCATGTTCATACTCATTAGAATAATCACAATCATCATCATCATGTCATCCTCATTAGAATAATTGCAACCATCATCATGTTCATCTCCATGATCATCAATGGTATCATCATCATCATATTCATCTTTATGATCATCAATGGTATCATCATCACCATCATCACCATCTTCATAATCGTCATCATCGACATCATAATCAACCTCATGTTCATATTCATCATGATCATCATGTTCATACTCATTAGAATAATAGCAATCATCATCATCATGTCATACTCATTAGAATAATAACAACCATCATCATCTTCATATTTATGATCATAAATGGTACCATAATCATCATCATCACCATATTCATCATCGTCATCGTCGACATCATAATCAACCTCATCCTCATCCTTGGCCTCATCATTGTCAATGTTATAATCATTATCGTCATCAATGTTATCATCATCATGTCATCCTCATTAGAATAATCGCAACCATCATCATCTTCATATTCATGATCATCAATGGTATCATCATCATCATCGTCGTCGTCGTCATCGACATCATAATCAACCTCATCCTCATCATCGTCAATGTTATAATCATCATCGTCATCAATGTTGTCATCATAATCATTGTCATCATCAATTTTATCATCTTCATCATCATGATGATCATGTTCATACTGATTATAATAATAGCAATCATCATCATCATGTTCATCCTAGCCACGATTTGTTGTGGAAAAAATGTTCACATGTACTAGTAATAGATGAGAACCATGACATAATTGATATGGAGAGATATCATAGGAACTATCTTCATTATGTACTATCTTCTTTTATGTGTGCATTAACACATGTAATCCATAAATTGTAACTACCCACTATAGGATCTATTCAANTAGCCACGATTTGTTGTGGAAAAAATGTTCACATGTACTAGTAATAGATGAGAACCATGACATAATTGATATGGAGAGATATCATAGGAACTATCTTCATCATGTACTATCTTCTTTTATGTGTGCATTAACACATGTAATCCATAAATTGTAACTACCCACTATAGGATCTATTGAATAAGCCTGATTATTTTTTAAAAATGGTTTCTATGTTAGAAGACATTTTAAAACTAATAATAAGACAAGAACAATTTCATGTTAAATTTCCTATTTATGAAGGTTGTAATTAATTGGATTTTACACATTTTCAGGATTTAAAGATTTGTAAGAAATAAATTGTGTTATACAATGAATTCCATCTAACTGTATTACTTACATATGCTTGTCTCAAGTCTTATTGATAGTGGACTTTATTAAGCATCCTCCGTGTGTCAAACTTGGAAATGGTCATCATATTACACTCATATGACAATTGTTTTTCAAGAAAGGTTCTCTTGATGATGATGTTCTCTATGATGTTCCCTATGATGATGATGGCCATAAGGACAGTGATCATGATAATCCTCCTGAATGTGGAGACAACGATAATTTCATTATCAACATCATCATCACTAACTATGATGATGATGTTGATGGTGTTTTTTATTACGGTGGTGACAAAAATGACAATGATGATGGTGTTGTTTATGATGATGTTCTTCATAATGATGACGATGATGATGATGATGATAATGACAATGATTATCATGATGATGATGATGATCAAGATGTTGGTGATGGTTATTATGATGTGGATCAAGATGGTGGTGATGGTTATGGGGATGATGATGATCATAAGTATTGATGTCGTCAGTTTCTAATACCTGTCCTTTGTTTTTATGGAATAAGTCCCGAGATTTATTCTTTCCCAAAGGGGGTGTAATGGCCTTATTGGATTCAAGTAAAGGTAATAAATCAAGTTAAGAAAAACATTAGAATAATAAAAAACATTAAAGTAATAATAAACATTAAAATATCAATAAACATTAAAAATAATAAGTATAAATAATAAACAAAACAAATAAACATTAAGAAAACAACAAACAATTAAAGCTATCCATCTTGCCTTCCCCTTGTTGCAATAACAAAATTTTACCTCCTTCACTTACCTCACCCACGAATTACGCCTAAGGTCATAGAGGAGTTTCCAATATTGCAAAGGAGGTTTTCTAGTTACCTCAACCATGAACTAGGCCTGAGGTCATAGAGGAGGTCTTTCACTTACCTTACCCATGAAATAGGCTTGAGTCATAGAGGAGGTTTTTCACTTACCTCACCCACAAATTAGGCCCGAGGTCGCAGAGGGGGTTTGAAGGTTGCTGAGGAGGTTCCAAGGTTGCAAAGGAGGCATCTCTTCTTTGTTCAGCGAACCCCTTCCTTGCCACAACCAGAAATATTGGTTGTGAATGTAGAGAAACCATTAAGATGCACCATACATAGATCAAGTTCTTGTTTGAAACATTTTTTATAGTCTGGGTTCTTCCTACATGCCGCTTTTTATTGGGTGGGCATCAGGATTCAGCTCAATTTTAATGGTATCCCAACTTTGGGGGTTTTCTATCCTTAAGGCTGTCCACCCCCTTCATCTCCAAAAGATACGCAGAGGGACATTGGCAGATTGAGATTGAGACCCATAATAAAAGGTGAAGTTGAGTAAGGAATCAGGAAAAGCATAGGCTAATGTAGCTTCCAGTATATTATTTTCCTGCAGATATTTATTCGGTAATTCATTTTCTTTCATTTCATCAATTAACTTGTTTTCTAGTAAGAGTTTTATTGATAGATAAAATCAGGGTTTTCTCCTATCTGCCCTCCTATAAACCCTAGTAATCAACCCCACTTATGGATAGTGGATATATATACAATCTTGTCTTGTCTACACATTGTTGTTACGGCTGATTCAAGGGAATAATTGATGTCTTGTTTCTCTATGATTTAGTTATCATTTGTGCAGTATTTAATTGTCATAAATGGATTGATGAACCATATAAATAAAGAGAATTATTTTTATTCCTATGTTAGGTAAAAATGAAATTCAAATATTAATTTAAAACTAGTATAATAATCCACACTAGCCATTCTTGTAGGTGTAAGTTATTGAAAAAGTAGGAATACTAGTTTCTAAGAACAGGCATGTATTTTATCTTGTCTCTTTGAACTTTTTATAAGGTTTTTCATTAAGTGGACGTTTCAAGGGGTTTTGAACTTTAATGACTTCCCGCATCCCTTCTTTGAAATGAAGGGTAGTATTGATCCTCCATATAACTTTGTAATGTAGTGATGGATTTCTACCCTCTAAGAGGACATGAGGATCAACACCATTGCATATGAACACATATATGATCTTCTAAACATAGTTCCTTTACAATTTCACATAAACTACCATAGAATGCATTCAAAACGATTGAAACACCTATAGAACCAATGCAAAGTCACTGAAATACACTTTTGGTTATGTTCATATGATACACAAAACATAGTTAAAATATATGCAGAGCTAAACTAGTGATCTACAACTAGTTTTTAGTGACCTCTTCCTTGTATGGTGATATCCATTAAATATATTTACACAAACGACTGCTCCCATTTCCTATCTATGTGATCGCGACCTTAGTCATAAGTCCCTTATCAGACTTGGGTAAAAATGGTTTTAAAAAACCATTTGGGGAGTGCGATATCAAATAAAAAATCGACACCTTACCTTAATCGAAACTACCTCAGTTTCCATTGCACTGCTAAGGGGTTATTAACTCATTTTCTAGTTTAACTGTGATATAATTTTATCCGTATATTGAGCTTACATTATATAGGGATATGAGGTTCCTGAATTTAGTTTTTAAATGAATTGAATTGTAATAAAAAGTAATAGTTTTTTAACTATTTACTTTTTACATCAAAATATTACATTTACATAAATTGTGCTTTAGTTTCTTTTGTGGCCCCGTCCTTTCTTCTTTCCTCATACTTGTAGTGCTAACCACACCTGGTTTGTTAAATAAGAGGCATAGAATAGTGAGGTAGGATTCTAAATTGGCTCATCCTGTAGAGTATTTCATTAAATGTGGGATCTCTAGGTTGTACTAAGCCTCCAGGTGGCATGTATTCCAGTGGAGTCATTTTCCTTGCAAATTGTTATGCTGGTTGTTCCTGTGTGTATTGCTGAGGTGGAGTAGGAACGTGTTCTATATTTTTATGTTGAGAACATGATCCAAAAGAATATTGATCGTATTTCTATTCAGGTGGTAAATATATTTTATGATATCTCACTATTAGCTACCAATATTTACCCACTACTATGCTATTATCCTTTAGGTTCTTCAATGATAGCTCTTCCTCCGAATGTCTATCGTAAGTGAGTGGTGTCATTTCCTTAAAACTATTTTTCATTATTTTCCAAATGTGGAAGGAGGGCCATAGTCTCTTAAGATATTGGTCTCCATTGATTATTCGTTCTAGTTCCTCCATAGGTTCTTCATTCCCTTTCTCTTTTAACTTATTCATGTATTCCTCTTTGGAGTAGATCTATAAGTTTTCATCCCATCGAAAGGGAAATCCTAGATTTGTAACTCCATTAAACATCATTTTTATGCTCTGATGTCATTGACCAGAATATTTGTGATGTTTTTCATCACCTTGTGTAGTGTTTTCTTCAGAGTCATCATTTTGACAATTTTTATTACCTAATTCTTGCTAGTAATTTATAGTATTTCCAACTTCTTCTGGTTCTTCTATTCAAGAAATCAATGTTTTTTCTTTCTTGGGTGGGATTATCTCCCAATGTTACATTTACTCGCTTGATCCATTTGTCATTGATGGCTACTTCAATTACTCTCCCCCTTTGACACTAATGAAAAGAAACTAATTAAAAGCTTCACAATACCCAAAATAAATTTTATGTTTGAATACTCTCCCCCTTGCATGTAGACTAATGTCTCCCCCTGAGATGATTATTTTCCATCTTTCTTGTACAAATATTACTGACTGCTCAAAATAGGTACTAATTCCATGTCATCATCTCTCATCATAGAAACATTACAAGATCACCTAAGATCTTGCTGGTCTTTTCTGCCTTCAATATACTACTAGTTGTTCTTCTCATTTAATTAGTGTCTTCTTGTTGAATGGTACTACAAAATTCATACAATGATAAACATATTGATAACCATCTCAACTGTATTCTCAAAATAAGTCATACAACCAACAACAAGTGTTTCAACTTTCTCTAAATTATATTACAATTGTATTTTTAGATGGCTGAGACAAGGACTTGTAGCATCATATTTATAAGAGACCTCTCTTTTTAGACAAAAACAATTCTTTTATAATATTGTCACAAGTATTTTAATGTTGGAATTCATGCTTGTTTCTCCCTAAATTTACATCTCCACTTTTCATTGGTCAAGCCTTCAAGAACCAGACCTCAATTCAAACTTCGATCTTCAAACTCCTTGGCTACTCCTGAATAGTCCAAAAATGAATAGAAGTATTCAATAGGGTATGTGCACCCAATTATCCAGGATTTAGTCCACAATTTCTCAAGGAATGGGTTGTCACTATCTATTAGGTAATGAAATTTCCTTACACAAGCTACACTAGAAATTACCTTTCATGCTGGTCGTTCTATGTAACACCTCGGGTTTGACCCCATTGCATTAAATGTACATGATGTATATATTGTAATGAATTGTGGTGTGGAGCTAAAGGCAAAATCCCCANTCCAGGATTTAGTCCACAATTTCTCAAGGAATGGGTTGTCACTATCTATTAGGTAATGAAATTTCCTTACACAAGCTACACTAGAAATTACCTTTCATGCTGGTCATTCTATGTAACACCTCGGGTTTGACCCCATTGCATTAAATGTACATGATGTATATATTGTAATGAATTGTGGTGTGGAGCTAAAGGCAAAATCTCCACCATCGATTTAGTTGTGTTATGCTTCGGCGAATCGAATCGTTGCCGATGGTCTATCATGGTATATGGCATACATTAAGTTTTGTCACCATGTAAATATGCATCTTTAATCAAATAAACCAACCAGCTATATTCATGGAAACTAAATTGAGAAGGGGAATGATTCTCATAAGGATAAGGGGGGGGATGTCAAACCTTGAACCAATGGGGAAAAATCCATGTGTCACCACCCTGTTTGATTTGGCCATCTTTCCTTGTCTTATCCAACTACCATTTTAATGTTTTGTTGAGTAGTTGAGGAAACTATTGCTGGGGAGTGGAGTGTGGAAAGATTGTTAGTCCTTGCCCACATGCACACTCCACCAGCAGGTTGACCCTCTCATTGGCAAGGAAACCACCACCGCCATCACTCCATGTGGACTCTCCACTCCCTCCACGAGGGTGCTATGAACACTCCCGCACTTCTGACTCACCATTCTCTCCATTGTTGCTCATTCTCATGTAGGGAAAAAATATCTTGTTCCTCACGCAGAGAATTCTTTCTGTTTTGATCTCGTACAGCTAGGAGGGGAGTTGTTTTTCAGTTGTCATTCATTTTTTCCATAGAGAGGGATCTGGTGTGTTTTCCCTCTATATTTTGGGATCTGGTGTAAATTTCCCTCACGCACAGGTTGGGAGGCTGATTCTCCTTCCCCATTTGAGGTATGTGTAAGTATTCCTGGTGGCTTCGTTGTCTAGGATAGACTGTTGTTTTCCCCACATTGTGAACTATGTCCTCACGCACAGGTTGGGAGGCTGATTCTCCTTCCCCATTTGAGGTATGTGTAAGTATTCCTGGTGGCTTCGTTGTCTAGGATAGACTGTTGTTTTCCCCACATTGTGAACTGTGTTGTTGATACATTTTGGGACTGTTGTAAGTTTGTTAGGATTCGTTTGGCCACGATAGGGCCAAGAACGACTTAGGAGTTGTTTTCCCTTTCCCAAGTTGTGAATCGCTTGTGTGACTACGTGTATGCAGTGGTTGGTCTTCATACTGTGTTGGGAGCAGGGATGGGGGCTTGGTTTGCTTGATAAACCTGGTGTGTTTGGAAACCACACAGACAAATCTAGAGACCTAGATTTCTTCTCCACAACCCCTGAATAGCACTGGAAGGGAAGTCAGGGCCTGAGGGACTGTGCAGTAGAGAAGGGACTGATTCCTTGTGTTGGGTGTGTGTGGGTGTCTTAGAAGTCAGGATAGTTCTAGTGTAGGTGTTCCTAGTTCTGTAATGGGCTCACCAGCTTAGCATTTCACCTTTCCAGCTCCTTGATGGCCTAATAAACCTGACCATGTTGGCTTGGCTGTCTTGTTGATGGGCTGATAAAACCAACTGCATTGGCTTGGCTGTGTTTTGTGTATCCTTGGCTATGTGTAAGCTTGCTTGTCCCTTATTCCTTGGGGAATCATGCCCAGCTCGGGGGTGGCAGCATTGTCGAGAGAGTTAGGCGCATGCTAGCCTATGGTTGGGTGGAACATTGCAGCGACGTAGCTGGTTGCGGAATGAGTTCTTTATAATATAAGTAATCTTGACCATTTCGTCTCGGTATTTATATTTATGGTTTAATGAATATGATGAACATGTTGAATGCTTGTATGAACATGTGTTTTCTTCTGCTGTATGATAAATAATAATGTATGCATGTTTTAGTTGAAAGCATTTTTTTCAGCATTTTATGTACATACATGTTCATGGGGCTGGTTGCCCGGATGGTTAATGCCATGGTAGTGTCCTATTCATCGGTCGGAGGGTCGACTATGTTACATTGTGGTATCAGAGCTTGTAGGTTGCAGCATGGGCCTCTATGGCCCATGAAGAACTAGTTAGGAGAGGCATATTGCCTTCTGCCCAGAAGAAATCAGTGAAGGACTAGAAAATTGACAAAATTTTTCTAAGTGTCTAAACTGTCGGTTCATCGGAAAACTTAATGGGAAGGAATTTTGATGCAGTGGAGAGCTAGGTGGAAGCGCACCCGACAGAGGACAGTTGGAAGAAAAATTGCGGAGAATTTTCTAGGTGTTCATTGGACATTGGTGGAAAATAGTTGTTGGGTTCGCTGACATTGCGGAAGAATTTAGTTGTTTGTTAGTCCGTCATTGTGGCTACCATGTGGACAAGAACTCCGATGATTAGAAGTTCAACTGTCGATGCTCCGATCGCCGACACATAGCACTTAGTGGTTCCGACCACCAACGGATGTTATGTTCTGTGGAAAGAAGAGGGGAATTTTTTTTGAAAAATTTGTCTAAGTGTTGAAGACCATCGACGATCAGTGAAGGATAGTGGTTTGGACTGCTGATGCATCGGAAGAAGATTAGCTAAATGGAATGCCGATGAAGTTGGAAGGATTTAGTTGTTTGCGTGTCCACCATTGCGGCTATTTAGTGGACTATTCTTTCGATGGATAGTTGTTCTGACTGTCGATGCCGCGGTGGCTAGGGGTTCTAACTGCCGATAGGATTGTCACTGCAGAAACCCTAGAGATTTCATTGGCTGCCGTTGCGGCTACCCATGGAACTAGCCGCCCGATGAGTACAGGATCAAATCATCGATGAACAGCGGAGGAAGTTAGTTGTGCTAATCACCGAAATGTCGGAATGTTAGTTGGGATGAGACCCAATCCTGTACAAGGAAATTTTGAGTTTTTTAGTAGGATTTTTAGCGATTTTTCAGTGGATTTTCAGGGGAAAAAGGAGAAAGTGGCAGCGAAGCCACAAGGGGGCAATCCCCCTTGACCCCCGTCGTCCCCCTCAGACAAACGTTCTTTGATGAAGAAAATATTGTTTTCAGGGGAAAAAGGAGAAAGTGGCAGCGAAGCCACAAGGGGGCAATCCCCCTTGACCCCCGTCGTCCCCCTCAGACAAACGTTCTTTGATGAAGAAAATATTGTGTTTGGAAAAAAAATGTATTTTATGATTTTTCCAGGAGAAGGTAAGCAATTCTAATTTAAATCAATGTTATGCATCTAACAGTTGCATTACTAACACGTTTGCAGAATCATAGTCACCTTGAAGGCAATATTTCAGGTAGTGCAGTTTGGTAAGTAAGTGGTGGTTCAGTTATGAGAACCCATGACGGATATGATGCTCAGGATTCTTACGAGCATGCCCGAGATTCCATTGGAGAAAATGTCCATAATGGAAATGATGACATAGATTCTAATGGAAGGAGATTCCAAGAGACACCGCTAGATGTTGCAGCCACCATAAGAAGCTTGATTAAGGCTGAGGAAGAGCAACNGATGCTCAGGATTCTTACGAGCATGCCCGAGATTCCATTGGAGAAAATGTCCATAATGGAAATGATGACATAGATTCTAATGGAAGGAGATTCCAAGAGACACTGCTAGATGTTGCAGCCACCATAAGAAGCTTGATTAAGGCCGAGGAAGAGCAACACCAGCTAGATGCTACAATGTTGCAGAGTTTAATAGATTTTCAGAGAAAGATAGAGTCTGGACGAGGTAGAACAAGACTAGAGGGTAGTAAGAGCAGTACTAGGAGAAGGAGAAGGACTTCCAGTGGATCATCTGACTCCGAAGAATCCAGCGAGGATTCGAGTTCTTCTTCTCATAAAAGAGAAAGAAAGAGACACCATAGGGATCGCTCTCGGGATGAATTTAAGAAGGCTAAACCTCCTACATGTGATGGTGAGGTAAAGACTGGACAAGAGGCTGAAGCTTGGCTTCTTGGGATAAAGAAGTACTTTCAAGTGCAAGATTATTCGGCAAACATGAAGGCAAGAGTTGCCATATTCAATCTGAATGGAAGAGCATCCATTTGGTGGGAACACTTCAAGGAAGTAAAGAGGATCAATGAAAGGAGACTTAAGTGAAAACAGTTCAAGAAGTATTTCAAGCAGAAATACCTCTCTGACAAGTATTATGATAACAAGATTAAGGAGTTCCATGAATTGAGATTGGGACAACAAACCATGGAAGAGTATGCAAATAAGTTTTTGGAGTTGTTAAGGTATGTTCGGTACATCAGATATGAAAAAGTGAATGTCCAGCATTTTTTGAGTGGATTGCCTCAGTCTTACAAAGATAGAATTGAGTTTTACGAACCTAGAACTCTTGAAGAAGCAATAAGGAAGGCTAAGTATTGCTATGAGCAAAGAAAAGGTAAGCCAGATTACCATAAGGCATGGAAGGACAAGAAGAATGAGAAGTTTGACCAAAGAAAGAAAGGTTTCAAACCTTCTAACTTCAGGAATCAGCAGAAGCAGCCATCCCAAGCTGCGAGTAAACCAGTTGGAGTGATAGGAGAAAATCCTAAAGATCCACAACAGAGTAGAGGACCACTTCAATGTTGTAAATGTGGAGGACCCCACATGTGCAAAAATTGTCCACTACAGAATGAGAGTGCAAGACTGGCTTATAACATTCAAGAAGCAGAAACAGTGGGTCAAGTAGCAAGGGCAGTCCCTAGGATTTATGCAGCACTGGAGGACCGCCAGCCATATCACCAGTCAGCTGTGGTTGAAGTTGCAGGTAATATTGTTGAGCAATCTGTTTCTATTTTGATTGACCTTGGTTCTATGCACAGTTATGTTACTCCTAGAGTAGTGGAGATTTGTGATTTTAAGAAAGTAAAGCATAGGAAGTCTTGGTTAGTCTAGCTAGTCAGTGGAACTAAGAGAAAAGTTAGTGAAGTGGTAGAAAAATGTCCATTGGTCATGAATGGATTGGTCACTTGCATGGATCTGAATGTTCTACCACTTGGTTCCTATGATGTTCTCATTGGAATGGATTGGTTAGAAGCTCACAGGGTGAAGCTTGACTATTACAATAAGACTTTTGAATGCATGAATGAAGAAGGGAACCTAGTAGTTGTGAAAGGTATTCCAAAGGTGATTTTAGTACGGCAGGTTTCAGCAATGCAGTTAAAGAAGTTCTATAGGAAAGGTTACCAGTTGTATGCAGCTCAGATTTTGGAGGCAATAAATGATGAAAATCCAAGGTTGGAGGACTATCAGGTGTTATAGGAATTCAAGGATGTGTTTCGTGATGAGATTCCAGGGCTTCCTCCAAAGAGGAACATTGACTTCACAATTGAGCTTGTGCTAGGAGCAGCACCAGTGTCCAAGGCACCCTACAGGATGAGTGCACCAAAGATGCTAGAATTGAAGATGCAACTACAAGAGTTATTGGAAAAGAAGTATATCCGGCCAAGTGTGTCTCCTTGGGGAGCACCAGTTCTATTTGTAAAGAAGAAAGATGGTACACTCAGGTTATGTATTGATTATAGATAGTTGAACAAGGCTAATGTGAAGAATAAATATCCTTTTCCTAGGATTGATGACCTCTTTGATCAAATGAGGGGAGCAAGGGTATTTTCCAAGATTGACTATGTATTGATTATAGATAGTTGAACAAGGCTAATGTGAAGAATAAATATCCTTTTCCTAGGATTGATGACCTCTTTGATCAAATGAGGGGAGAAAGGGTATTTTCCAAGATTGACTTGAGGTCTGGTTACCATCAACTGAGAATCAAGGATGAAGACATTCATAAGACAGCCTTCAAGACAAGGTATGGGAATTATGAGTTTGTAGTGGTACCATTTGGTCTCACAAATGCACCAGCTACATTTATGTGCCTTATGAATAGTGTCTTCAGTAGGTATTTGGACAAGTTTGTTCTTGTTTTCCTTGATGACATTCTTGTTTATTCTAAGAATGAGGAAGAGCATGAAGAGAATTTGAGATTGACATTGCAATTGCTCAGGGAGCACCAGTTGTATGCAAAACTAAGCAAGTGTGACTTCTATAGAGATAGAATTCAGTATTTGGGTCACATTATCTTAGATGAGGGTATATCTATGGACCCTGAAAATATTGAAGCCATTATGAATTGGCCTACTCCAAGAAATGTGACAGATGTAAGATCTTTTATGGGACTTGTAGGATACTACCAGAGGTTCATTGAGGGATTCTCAAAAGTTTAACATGCCATCACTTCTTTGCAAAAGAAGGGGATAAAGGTTGAATGGACATCAAGGTGTGAAGAAATATTCCAGCAGTTGAAGAATCTTCTCACCAATGCACCAGTATTGAAGGTTGTATATTTAGAGAAAGACTTTGTGGTGTGTACCGATGCATGCAGACAAGGGATTGGAGAACTCCTTATGTAGGACAACCATGTGATATGTTATGAGTCAAGAAATTTGAAGGAACATGAGAAGAACTATGCCACTCATGATCTAGAACTTGCAGCCATAGTACATTCTCTCAATATGTGGAGGCATTACTTGATGGGTAGAAGATTTGAGCTCATAACAGATCATTATGGTCTGAAGTATCTATTTGATCAGCCTACTCTGAATGCTAGGCAAGCAAGATGGCTGGAATTTTTATGTGAATTTGATTTTGAAATAAAGCACATAAAAGGGAAAGAGAATAAGGTAGCTGATCCACTCAGCAGGAAGGTGCAAGAAATGCATGTGGCATCTCTTAGTATTTTCCAATCAGATTTGAGGCAGCAGATTGTTAATCATATTGCTGGAGATGAATTGTATGAGCAGGTAAGACAAATTGCAACAGCAAAGTCTTGAGAAAAGGTATGAGGGATATAAATTGGAAGAAGATGGACTTCTCACTTATAAAGGTAGAATTTATATTCCAGATGTAGCATATTTGAGGAGAGTTGTTATGGATGAAATCCATCAAACTCCGTATTCTGGCCACCCAGGATATCAGAAGACAATTACTACAGCTAGAAAGCAGTGCATTTGGCCATGAATGAAAAAGGACATGGCTGAGTACATTTTGAGGTGTATGAAATGTCAACAGGTAAAGGTTGAGCATCAACACCCTACAGGTTTGTTGCAGCCTTTGCCAGTTCCAGAATGGAAATGGGAAGTTATTTCCATGGATTTTATTACAAGATTTCCAATGACTTGGAGACAACATGATTCCATCATGGTTGTGGTGGACAAGTTGACTAAGGCAGCATATTGTATACCAGTGAAGTCTATGCATAAGACTGATGATATTGCAAAGATATTCATGAAGGAGATTTTCAAATTGCATGGATTACCTAGGGAAATAGTCTCTGACAGAGATGTCAAGTTCACTTCCAACTTTTGGAAGGGGTTGTTTGCAGATTTGGGTATAANTATTCATGAAGGAGATTTTCAAATTGCATGGATTACCTAGGGAAATAGTCTCTGACAGAGATGTCAAGTTCACTTCCAACTTTTGGAAGGGGTTGTTTGCAGATTTGGGTACAAAGCTAAACTTGAACACTGCATACCATCCTTAGATAGATGGGAAGACTGAGAGCATTAATCAGGTTCTTGAAGACATGCTTTGCATGTACGTGATGAACAAACCAACCAAGTGGGAAGATTACTTACACTTGGTAGAGTTTGCTTATAACAATGGACAGCATGCATCCTTGGGGATGAATTCGTATGAATATTTGTATGGAAGAAGGTGTAGGACACCTGTGAATTGGGATAATCCAGTGAATAGGGTTGTTCTTGGGCCAAAATTGCTCAAGGAAATGGAGCAAGAGGTTGCAATGATGAGGCAGAATCTGAAGGCAGCACAAGACAGACAGAAAAGCTATGTAGATAAGCATAGGGTGAACAGGGAGTTCAGTGTTGGGGATCATGTTTACCTCAGAGTGAGATCAAAGAAGAATTATTTGAAGCTTGGAATTTGTGCCAAGCTGTCACCAAGATATTGTGGGCCATTTGAATTCCTTAAAAGAATAGGGCCATTTGCATATAGACTTGCATTGCCTACTAACATTAGGGCTCATAATGTTTTTCATGTTTCTTTGCTTAAGAGATATGTACATGATCCTAACCATGTGATAAATTGGGATGTGATTCAGGTGGAACCCAAGGGAG